>JANAVB010019327.1:0-15000 GCA_029216955.1 Iris pallida
CACGATCTTCTAACTAGTATAACTATATGAGCATCCCGCGCTCCTCAATCATCCGACCCGACCAGATTAAGGAAGACTGTAACATCACCCGAATCCCACTATCTATGTACTGCTCTGAACTAACCCGCTGACCCATCTACGATGATGACTCTGCGCCACAGTCTGCAACGAGACACAATATCAACCTTAGAAAATTTCACGTAAAGCCTGCACATGAAACCAAACCCAAATTAATACTCCTTCACATTAATGAACCATCATAATGCACCGTACGGAATGGGGCACTACACTTGCTTCTGGCAACTTCAACTGATTGCCTTTGAGGAGCGAGGGGAATATTGGAATGACTTGGTTATCCCTGAAAGAGTATTCCTTTGGGGATCTGAAGCTAGAGGCATCACCTGAGGATTTAGGCTTAGGCCTTGCCTGGCCATCTCCAGTTGAATTGGTGGTGAGGAGTTCTTTTCCCTTATGTCGGTAAGAAGATGCTCCTTCGATTTTTTGCTACCACATCATGGATATTTGATGCCAAAGACCTCCATCTTCTCAGCGGCTCGTTCGGCACGGGTAGCGTCACTTTTGAGTTGCTTCCAGGTAACACCTAAGCAGAAGTTCACAGGAGGAAAGAAGTTTTTTCTGTAAGTATCCACCAACATGCGCTCTGGCACACCCTGCGGGTAGCGGAGAGAGAAGCTTTGATTTTTTTTTTTTTTTTTTTTTTGTGAACTCCTCGCTCATTTTGAATTGTGTTGAAAAAAGTAGACATGGTCACGTATGTAACATCTTCATAGAAATGCTTGAGGAACTGAGTTTGCACGTCCTTTTAGGAGTTGATAGAACGAGACGAGGGACTCTGGAACCAATCAAGCGCCATCCCTTTCAGAGTGCCGACGAAGAAGTGAGTCATAATGGTGATGATGCCCAACACTTCTCCCACTTGAGCGAAAGTAGTAGGTATGCTGGTTTGGTGACATCGTACCATCATACGGACGAAAGGTGGGTGATTTAAACTTTGGTGGTTTTGGAGCGTCGTTCTATTCGATGGGGTAAGGCCTGACTAGCCCCGACTCTTTGAGCTCATCCTTGAGCGTCTCCAGCTTTGCTTCAATTCTGGAGTGCAGATTTGCGCTTGGGTGTTGTGATCACGGGTGCTGGGTTCTCTGATACTGACGTGCTAGGCTCGGTGGTGCTCGAGGAATTCCTTCGAGGGGACTGCGCTGACTGAGGAGTTGGCCCATCATGTCCCCAAGTTTATCAACAACATCGTCGTTAGATGCATCCCGTTGTTCCATGGCTTTCAGATGTGTGATATCATCAGAGCCTCCCTCGACCATTGACAAATAGCCGACGTTTCCCTATTGAGAGGGTTGTGGATGACAAAGCATACACAGAATTTGTCACGCCCCGCTCCCGTAGGAGCGATCGTCCTCGCTAAGGCGTGATGCCGCACGAGCCTAGATTGCGCTCGTGCAAGGCGGGTTCCATAACGGCCGATTACAGCGGCTGCGACGGGATCGTCGCACAGAAGTCCCGTGCAGAGACATTGAATATATGCAGCGGAATTTAAAGAACACATGAACACAAGTATTTCAAAGAAAGCTCTTTTATTGATATTGAATTCAAGGATTACATTGTGGGCGCAAGGCCAATTACAAGTCTCTCAAGTCTCACTTTTCTCTTCATTTTACAAGTCACTCTGCTCTCCTCATCTCTCGATACAATACTTGATTCCAGCGGAAGCTTCGGAAGGCGATGTCCATACATTACGTCCTGTATAAGTCTTCAGATCTCGCGACCGCACGCTTCGACTCGCCAAGGAACTCCGTGCCTCGACGCATCCAAGCGAGCTCCGCGCCACGAGCTTCTACCTGTGCCTGCACATGAAACACTGTGTGGGTGTCAGTACCACTGTACTGGTGGAGTGAGCTTCTCGCCCCCACCATACAAAACCTACACGTTTCATTTACTTGTGTAACATAAACCCTCTTTCGATTGTCTTTCTATTCTTGCCTTAAGATCAGTTTAGGACCGGCGCCTTAGCGCAACTTGTGTATCAGAACCATCCCGTGCTTGCAATGTCAACGTTAACTCATACTTTGTCGCTAGACCACTTCTCGTGCCAACAACGTTAACCTATCAAGTCGTGTTTGCCTTACGGCCATAATCGGAGACGCAGCTACACGAAAGACTCCATTTCCTTATCTCTAGACCTTTCTCGTGCTTGCATTGTCAATGCACCGACTTATACTTATCTCCGTGCCAACTCTGGGACGTAACGACTTGGTCGTGCCATACTCGATTCGTGCTTCAATATCACCGAGGCAGTACCTCCTCGCTTAGTCTCGCATACACTTGTGTTGTGACAACGCGACCGTGCCTCATAACTCAACGTAACTCCACACAACATGCCCTACGGCCCTTTTTGACTTAACTCGCAACTTAAAAGTCGACGCCACATCTCGTGCCGAAGCACGTCGCCTTTGCTGTAGCTAAATCTTAGGCTCCGACATTGTGTCTTTTTAACTCATACATATTCAACCCAATCCAAAGGCACGCACACGGATTGCCGCCCGTGCCGACACAAAACTTACCATATTAGTTGAAAACAACAATTATTATTAAGTGTTTGTTATGGGATTGGCCTAACCAGCCGCCTTGGACGTAGCCTGGTACTCGGGATCCTTGCACCGCAGGTTGCGATCCCCGATGCAAGTCCCCGACATACCGATCGCCTAACCAGCGTTGCCTATTACCCAGCTCGGCTACAACTTGTTTCTTCCTAGGCCGAGACGGTCCCGTGGCCCCGGAATTCCGCTCGAAGAAACCACCCCTTGTCGACAAGTGTCCAAGTTCATAAGGGTTACATGGAGTGTTTTAGGATACAATTTGGGCTTGTTATGTGATCAATTCATTTACTTGGTTGTTTTAACTCTTTCCCTTTTTTCATACTTCCTTTGCAGAGCCCCTAACCAGGGTTGCCTCGGCGACTAACCATCGCTTAGACTTAACGTTCTTTGAACTCAGGGAACGGCTACTGCATAGCCTTCCAACTTAACTTGAACATAACATGTTTCCTTGAGTGTCGACCGACCGTGGATAACTTTCCACTGAACCAACCGTGGCTCGTGCCTCTAAACCGACTCGTGTTCTATGCAACGTTATCGCCCAAGTCATACTTCATATGACGGGCCTTGGAATCGTGGGACTGTTTAACTTGACAACCGTAGAATGAGCGGGACAGCACGTAGAATAACTTAGGTCGACCGGCATAACTTTGCCTAACTCACACAAGTCTACAACTTAACCCAAGGGACGAGCAAAGGCTATGCCAAGCCTTGCGGGACCGGACCGTACATGCTTTAGCAAGCATTTGTGCGGGCGACGCCTATGACTTAGGCTAACTCTCAATTTTTGCACCGAAGACCAACTTTCCTTCTCCCAAGCCACGGGACGAAGGACCGAGTGTCATTTTCAAAGCACGCCGTGCACCAACTCTAAGCCGACCGTGGGACGTTTTCCATGTTCTAACTCATTTTGACCCGTCGGGATTATTTCCTTAGCTATGTGGATGCGTAGCTTTTATTATCATGCCTAACTTGTGCAAGTTGAAAACACGATTTATTATGTGAAGGCAAAGATGAGGAGAGTTCACCGAAACTACCCCACCTGAGCGATGTCTCCGAGCAAGCCGTTGCAAGGCTAAGGCCGAACGCCGTCGGCGTTTCGATTCCTCCGATTGACTTTTGCGGGACGGGGCACTACATCATACACCACTCAGAACAAGTCTCGTCCTCGAGACTTTCCTGAAGGCAAGCTATCCTACCATTCCTATGGCCAAGACTTAATCGTACACATCTCGCCTATACGTTCCTTCGATTCCGAGCCACGCTCGCACTATTACCAAACTTTCCTTTAACACGATTTCAATATCTCGACACACTCCCATCTTTCAAGCCTTGCTTGAACTCGTCGCATCACTTGGCTGGATCGTGCACGCATTCCAAGCGTCCCCAAAATACATGCATTCAGCCAAGCCGCATGATAGAAAATTTGTCATTCTCACTCGAGTCGCATCGTGCACATACCCAGGCGTCCCTGAAATATATGCATGTCAGCCGAATCTCGTGAGCAGGGTCTCCTATATTCGTGATTCACGCTATCCATCCATGCCAATCCTCAGATCAATCCTTCGATTTATAACTCATGAAATAGGGCGTCTCGCCTAACCGCTAGGCCATTTCTTTCGAGGCTAAGTCAATGTCAGGATTGGAATCATAGTTCCCAAATAATAATGCCAACACTGACCCCAATCCTAGGGTCAAACCAAAGTCGATCACACGGGGTCTTCTACCCAAACTCGCGTCACTCAGCTTTCTAAACATCGAGCACGATCACCTAATTCGCTCACGCGTTGCGTATATTCAAATCCCTTCAATTCACCAATTATAACCAATTCATGTATTCGATCATGATGTCGTCTCGCTCGACAATACGTTGCACCCCAAATCTCATACGAGTCCGATTATCTACGATGGTTCATGAATCACCATGCAACGCACCGCAGAATAATCATTCTCATCGGGGCGTAACTCTTGTTTGAGTTTAGACTCATTCATTCTCGATACGCGGATTGGACCTACTCAATCCTCAAGTTCAATCGACAAGCACACCAATTCAATCTCGAGTCTATCCTCACGTCAAACCACAAGTCGAAGCACAATTTGTCGCACCGTGCAAGTTCGACCACTCCCGCTGTATGAATCACCATACCAGCGCTCACGCAGAGTGATCGCCCTAATCAGCGTGACGCATGTGCGAGGCTGGAGTAGCGCTCGCATAAGACAAGAACGTCAACGTTGTGGTTATCTACAAGGCAAATCCAAATATTCTAGTTTTCATTCAAGCCAAGTTTGATAGATCGATCGTCGTTCGTTCAACTTAGAAAATTCTCGAGCCAAGTCTATCCTTTCCTCGACACATTTTAATATCCTGAATATAGCATCCATCGGAACCAAGACATCTGCACGATCGTTATTCGCCGAGTCAGAGTACCCCCGAGTTATCGCATATCGATCTTTGATACGCCTCAATACCATCGACGATATGCGTAACCTGACGATCTTCCTTTGCAACCAATTTCGAATCGTGCGTTGATGCTGTTGTCCGAGTTGGATATTCCACAATCTACTCAATACTCAAGATCAAGTTTAGTCACTTTTCCTCAAGCTCGTTTCAGATCGTTATTCAAAACTCAAGTCACCTTTCATTTGCATCAATCCGATATCGCACGTACGATCCTCTAAGTTTCCTCGATCAAGACCATTCATTTTCATTCATCGTTCCGAATCGTTTTCTAACTCGCGTTGCTCATTCACAAGTTGTCCGAACGAGATGCTCGTTCGGGACATTCGAAGTCACGACCAACTAAGCGTGACGCGTTCTAAGGCTTTGCGCGATTGCATCGCCTCGCCGACATACTCGTAATCCTCAATATTCACTCGAACAATTTCCAAGACGAACCATACACCACTCGGATTCGAGCCACTCGACTAGTCGTCGACACTCATTCTTATTCTTCTCCGAACCTATCACATACACCACTCGGGTTCAAGCCATCCTATTTAGTCCTCAATCGCATTCGCATCATTCGCTAAGACATCCTTCAGATTCGTTTGACGAATCGCTAGCGTAGTCGCTCGCGTCGTACCGACGCACTAAGTCGTTCGTACTAATTCTTCGAAATCCAAATCAATCTCCGTGTACGCCTAAGCGTTAGTCCGATAGCGTTCCTATCGATAGACACTCTAAGTATATCTCCGTTCCCGGCCGAGCGATACTTGTTATCGCTCGCAATTCGTTTGCACCAAAGGTCGAGGTGCGCGACGCGAAACACAACTTAGCCAAAAGGCCATGTGCATAGCCATCCTGTGCGGACTATATTCCGAGTTTGCATGCTCAATTGCTAGGGTCGATATTGGACTAATTAGGCATGCACGCGACTTGTTAACAGTAGCACATATTTTCTATCGCGTCAAGTTTGCAACGTTCGACACAAAGGCCCTATCGACGTATTTGGCAACAGCCTACCGATGCGTTAGATTGAACGCTTGTACGAGCTTTCGAAAAAATATTTAGACTTATTGTATGGACATGCCGAGGAACATTTGAGAGAGAGCGCACCAATGATAACAACTTGCGGAAGCAACAGAGTTTTGCGGAAACATCAAAGTTAAAGAATTCAATCGACGGTCCAAGGACGTAAAGCCGTGCTCTGATACCATTATGTCACGCCCCGCTCCCGTAGGAGCGATCGTCCTCGCTAAGGCGTGATGCCGCACGAGCCTAGATTGCGCTCGTGCAAGGCGGGTTCCATAACGGCCGATTACAGCGGCTGCGACGGGGTCGTCGCACAGAAGTCCCGTGCAGAGACATTGAATATATTGCAGCGGAATTTAAAGAACACATGAACACAAGTATTTCAAAGAAAGCTCTTTTATTGATATTGAATTCAAGGATTACATTGTGGGCGCAAGGCCAATTACAAGTCTCTCAAGTCTCACTTTTCTCTCATTTTACAAGTCACTCTGCTCTCTCTCATCTCTCGATACAATACTTGATTCCAGCGGAAGCTTCGGAAGGCGATGTCCATACATTACGTCCTGTATAAGTCTTCAGATCTCGCGACCGCACGCTTCGACTCGCCAAGGAACTCCGTGCCTCGACGCATCCAAGCGAGCTCCGCGCCACGAGCTTCTACCTGTGCCTGCACATGAAACACTGTGTGGGTGTCAGTACCACTGTACTGGTGGAGTGAGCTTCTCGCCCACCCATACAAAACCTACACGTTTCATTTACTTTGTGTAACATAAACCCTCTTTCGATTGTCTTTCTATTCTTGCCTTAGGATAAGTTAGGACCGGCGCCTTAGCGCAACTTGTGTATCAGAACCATCCCGTGCTTGCAATGTCAACGTTAACTCATACTTTGTCGCTAGACCACTTCTCGTGCCAACAACGTTAACCTATCAAGTCGTGTTTGCCTTACGGCCATAATCGGAGACGCAGCTACACGAAAGACTCCATTTCCTTATCTCTAGACCTTTCTCGTGCTTGCATTGTCAATGCACCGACTTATACTTATCTTCCGTGCCAAACTCTGGGACGTAACGACTTGGTCGTGCCATACTCGATTCGTGCTTCAATATCACCGAGGCAGTACCTCCTCGCTTAGTCTCGCATACACTTGTGTTGTGACAACGCGACCGTGCCTCATAACTCAACGTAACTCCACACAACATGCCCTACGGCCCTTTTTGACTTAACTCGCAACTTAAAAGTCGACGCCACATCTCGTGCCGAAGCACGTCGCCTTTGCTGTAGCTAAATCTTAGGCTCCGACATTGTGTCTTTTTAACTCATACATATTCAACCCAATCCAAAGGCACGCACACGGATTGCCGTCCGTGCCGACACAAAACTTACCATATTAGTTGAAAACAACAATTATTATTAAGTGTTTGTTATGGGATTGGCCTAACCAGCCGCCTTGGACGTAGCCTGGTACTCGGGATCCTTGCACCGCAGGTTGCGATCCCCGATGCAAGTCCCCGACATACCGATCGCCTAACCAGCGTTGCCTATTACCCAGCTCGGCTACAACTTGTTTCTTCCTAGGCCGAGACGGTCCCGTGGCCCCGAAATTCCGCTCGAAGAAACCACCCCTTGTCGACAAGTGTCCAAGTTCATAAGGGTTACATGGAGTGTTTTAGGATACAGTTTGGGCTTGTTATGTGATCAATTCATTTACTTGGTTGTTTTAACTCTTTCCCTTTTTTCATACTTCCTTTGCAGAGCCCCTAACCAGGGTTGCCTCGGCGACTAACCATCGCTTAGACTTAACGTTCTTTGAACTCAGGGAACGGCTACTGCATAGCCTTCCAACTTAACTTGAACATAACATGTTTCCTTGAGTGTCAACCGACCGTGGATAACTTTCCACTGAACCAACCGTGGCTCGTGCCTCTAAACCGACTCGTATTCTATGCAACGTTATCGTCCAAGTCATACTTCATATGACGGGCCTTGGAATCGTAGGACTGTTTAACTTGACAACCGCAGAATGAGCGGGACAGCACGTAGAATAACTTAGGTCGACCGGCATAACTTTGCCTAACTCACACAAGTCTACAACTTAACCCAAGGGACGAGCAAAGGCTATGCCAAGCCTTGCGGGACCGGACCGTACATGCTTTAGCAAGCATTTGTGCGGGCGACGCCTATGACTTAGGCTAACTCTCAATTTTTGCACCGAAGACCAACTTTCCTTCTCCCAAGCCACGGGACGAAGGACCGAGTGTCATTTTCAAAGCACGCCGTGCACCAACTCTAAGCCGACCGTGGGACGTTTTCCATGTTCTAACTCATTTTGACCCGTCGGGATTATTCCCTTAGCTATGTGGATGCGTAGCTTTTATTATCATGCCTAACTTGTGCAAGTTGAAAACACGATTTATTATGTGAAGGCAAAGATGAGGAGAGTTCACCGAAACTACCCCACCTGAGCGATGTCTCCGAGCAAGCCGTTGCAAGGCTAAGGCCGAACGCCGTCGGCGTTTCGATTCCTCCGATTGACTTTGCGGGACGGGGCACTACAGAATTAGCCTCGTCGAAATTAGACAAGGACTCGGCCGGGGGTCCCTCCTTAGACGGTAGCGGCAGGCTGGCCTGAGATGACAACGTCGTCTTTGACATTGCTCTTTAATAGGGACCTTCTGATTGAATCGAGCTCTGATTGGTGTCTGGATCATACTCGAAGTTGAAGGTCTCGTAGGATCATACTCTTCAATGTACGATCCACTAGGAGTTGGTCATATTGACGGAAGCCATGAGAGGGGACCTCTCATGGCTTCCTCTCATGGCTTGATGACAAGAACTATTGACGGAAGCCATGAGAGGTCCATCTTCAATGTACGACACCTTTTGAAGAGGTCGGCGCTCGTTAGCTTCTGCAGGCGTAAACTTGGACAATCGCCTGAAGACCGACTGCCTCGTGGGAACTACTTGGCGGCTTGGCACCGTGTCAACAATGTATCGTGACTTGATGACAAGAACTAGGCTTAGCACGAGATGTCATTGGAGCTTTGCGCTTTTCATTCAAGTGATCTTGCAAGTCTATGGGAGGAGTGTAGTCTGGAATTGGGTGCACCCAAGCAATCCATCACAGACCTTTTGGCGTTGACGTACGATCATGATTCGACGCCACCTCTTTCCGATGGGAGCATAATAATCTACCTCCTCACGATTGGAGGGTGGAACAACCGCGCCATATCGATGAGCGGCTCGAGACTTGTTACAAGCCGAGCCGCGTGAATCAGCCTTCATGATAGTATTATGAACCAGTGTCCATTCAATGCGCCCGCATAGTTGGTCAGAACAAAGCCTACGAAGCTGGTCATTGATTGGAGTTTGACCATCAGTGTGGACGATTTCAATCTTCTGGAGAGCTATTATGTCGGCCCTACCCGGGATTATAAGAGTCCCGAGGGAACATTGTATTTCATATGGATTACTTCTCTTGATACCAAGGATCGCGACGGTCCCTCGGGAGCTATTCACACCACGAAGAGCAATCTCCTCGTGATTCTGGACCGCAACATCTCTCGAAGAGCTACGCAGACCACACGTCGCAGTTTCTCGTCGAAGGCTCCTCTAGTTCCTAAGGAACTCGACAAGCTGTAGAAAGCAACGTCAGTTCCAGAAACTTCATTTACGATTTAAACCATCTTGCAATAAAATCAGGTATATGATATTATTAATTCACAACTACCGACGAGATTTGAATAACAACAAACCAAACCGCAATGATATATTAGCAGCACCGACAGACTAGACTTTTGCAAGTATTATGGTTCACTTTTACAAGACCAAAACTTCATAAATCTTTGTTCAAGTTATGCATAAAATATTCTTAAAATATGCACATATTAGGCACACAAAAAAAGGGATAAAATGGTGAAAAGGACCAAAATGTTTCAGGCGTCAGGCGGACCCTTTCTGTCGTGCACCTGCCTATCACCATTTAGAACCTTCGGCTGAAACCATATATAAGTGCCCTCATCTAAACCTTTTCCAGCATGTTACTACAAGTTATTTCTCCGCATTTTTCCTTGACCAATGTAGAAGAATATGTTAATTGTTATGTTTTAGGTCTTTTTAGGATTACTAACTTTATCTTTTATATTTGGTCAAAGATTTGGTATATTATTTATAGACTAAGTCAAGAGTCTACCTTTTTATATTGGGTTTTCCATATTAAGTCTACAACAACAACAACAAAGTCTTTATCCCAAATTTCTGAGGTCGAATGTTTGAATCCTCTTCTTTCATTTGTCTCTATTAAGGGTTATGTCATTTTTAATGCTAACAAGATCCATATCCTTCATTAACACTTCAGGCCATGTTCGTCATGTCTATCTTTAGTTCTAGTGGCTCTATTAACTAAAACAATATTTGAGCATCTATTCATCTATGTTCACATGTCCAAGCTACCCAAGTCGATTTTTTCTTACCTTGTATTCTATTGGCACCACATCTAACTTTCCATAGATACACTCATTTCTTATCCTATCTGTCGCATGAAAAAACTACATTGATGAGATATGCAGGTTTCTATACGCAATAAAATGAATTTTTAGCAAAGCAATTCTTGAACAATTAATTATCAATGATCTAAGGAGAACATTCTAGCAAAGTGTCCAAATATTCATGAAAGAAATACGCAAAGTAACCTAGCAATGCTAAGAATGGTTACAATATGTAAAGTATAAAAAGGGCCTCTAGGGTTAATATCCATAAAGTGACCACGAGTGCTGGCACAGCCAAATTGTACTGCCAAGAAGAGTATCTAATACATCACCAGAAGTAAGAAACATTAAGCAAGCATATATACAAGTGTGGATTCAGAAGATAAAATAGGGAACATGCTCCCTAAACTAAAGGCTAACATGCCTCGATAAAGCGATAGACTAACAAAAGGTGATAAAGAGAAGATACTACGGACAGAAGCCCTACTCAGACATCAGGGTACCCCTCGTGCTGTGTGCCCCCACATCCAGGTATACTAAGGAACTAAGCAAAGTTATAAGAAACCAGCATTTGTATCCAATCACATCCAGGTATACTAAGGAACTAAGCAAGAAGCTATACGAAACCAGCATTTAACACAGAACCTGTCTGATCCTCACACTGGACTAACTGCCCAGGTTCTGAATGGAATTCCGGTCGGATTTTGGATCCAAGACAGTGGCTGCATTGCGTTCCAGATCAAAAACCATGCATTCACAAGTCCTACTACCCATCCCCAGTGTTTTAAAAAGCTCTGGACACTCCTACTAGGGAAGTTGCCTAGCCTCGTCCGGAGAAGAAAAGTGTCACTTTGACGGCTTATTAAATTTCCTTTTCATAACATATTTTGTCACTTTTGTAGCTCATGTTAGGTTATCCAAATATGTCGTATACCCCTCAAAACTTATAAAACTCGAGTTTTTAGACAATAAACTAAAGAAAAGAGTAAAAAATTATACTAAATTACTAATAGAAAGTAACGAAGTAACTTAACAAGATCACAAAATAATATATGAAACACAACATTAAGTTTGAAAACTATAACATCACACATAAGTCATTATGATAGGAGACAAATGGTTCAAATGAAAAAACAAACATAAGATAATAAACGAGTCAATGTTCCACATTCTTAGGTAACCTAACAAATCTTTCTTCCTACTCAGTCATCCATCATTCATCTCCATCATCTAAGTCTAAGATATCATCATGAACATTATCATCAATATTATCAACGAAAATAAAAACTTCGTCCTCATTGATTAATAGATTGTGTACATCATTTCCTCTTTTTAGTCTCATTTCATTTTCCTCGTTAGTCTCATATTCCTCTGTGTTTTCTACCTCATCCAAAAGTCTCAATGGACGTGGTGTTGGTCTTGATGAAAATAACGGTTTTAAAGAGGGTGGTTCTGATTTTGAAGAGGACCATATTGTTGTCTTTTCCTTTGAAGTCTTTGATGTACCTTGAGCTCTCTAATTAGGGCCAGGCTCTACTCCACAATCTCTCAAATTGAGGTAGGCTCTATTCTATGAGGTCTCAAATTAGGATTGGACTCTACTTCACGAGCTTCATCGACGTCTGCCCATGTCAAGTCATGGCCATTACGAACAAATTCTCCATCCTCCACACATTTCTTCATATTCCATGTTAACCACTCATTGGCATGGTCAATCTCATTCAACAAGATGGGATCAAGGCTTTCTCTTATGTCAAATCTACGTTTAAGTGCACGGTTATACTCTTATGTCAAATCTACGTTTAAGTACACGATTATACTTGATGAAGACCAAGTCACCATCAACTAATCTGATAACTTTGACAAGAGGACCCGACACTATTAGGTAATACAAGACGCCCCTCCAAAATTGTGTACTCGACACAATATTCTCTACTCGCTTGCCCTTCTTTGATCCATGGACTCGTATACTCAACACAAACAATTTTCACAATCCTTCCTTTCGATTGTGTTTGCTCAAAAAGGTGATGAAGTGGCAAAGTGAGTCTTTACGTGTCTATGCAAGTTTCTCTTTCCTGTAAAGCCTCTCATAAAACTCAATAGACATGTATGGTTATAAATATAACCGCTCACCGCAACTGCCTTCTTGATCGTTCGTGCAATTAATGAAAGCTTTCCTAAGTCCTCTAACATCAAATCAAGGCAATGAACTGCACATGGTGTCCAATGCAAGTGCGGATACGATGCCGTTATTTCCCTAACAAAAGAAAACGAGAGAAATAAAAGACATAACATAAGTAAAAGACATAAGACATAAAGAAGTAAACATCTATTTATAAACTTTAAATAGAAATATGTTTACTGGGAGACTATCCGTTACAACTTGCACCATATTGGCCGCTTCAACCTTTTCCACAAATGATTCCAACAATTCAAGGATTTTTGGCATCTTGTACAATGAAGAGACATCATAGATGAACATTTACCCATTTGTACTATTGACCAAAAATTAATTAGGTGTCTTCCACACCTATCCGTCCATTCATCACGCACAATGGTGCATCCCGTCTTAGTCCATTGAGCTTTATGGGCTTCCATCAACTTTTGAGTACAGTCCACCTCTTTTTTAAGTAGAGGAACTCGTATATCATGGTAGCTAGGAACATCCATATTCGGGCCATGTTGTCTGATGGCTTCAACCATTGCTTTAAGAATTGGTTGTGACAACCCCGCATTGTACCAAAATCTATCAATCATTTGTCATTCTCTTCCTTTCAACTCCATCTTTGCTTTATCATTAAGTGTGGTTTATTTCATTTTTTGGGTTCCCACCAACTTGTTCAGGATTCGTAGCAAAAGGCACATCAATTGGAACTTTGACATGTGGTCTTTTCAAACTTCATTGTGCATTACTCTCACTAATACCAACACTCTTACCACGACTTGAACCTCCGACTTCATCAACTTCAACAACATCATCATATCCATAATCCACATCAAAATTATCAAAATCCTCTTATAATTTTGTAGTTTCTTTCCTCATTTTTCTTACCCAACATATAAGCAGGAATCTCCTCTTTCACATTTAGTGGAACTAGCATGCGGAGACATTTTTGTGATTTCCTGCAACATGTTTCCCCGACATGCGCCTCCCTTTGTTATTTTCTTAAAATAGTTACACATATGTGCATTTTTGTCCTTAGCAATCGGTAGTCACATGTTCCCATATCGGATCTCTTTTCGATGAATTTGACTCTAATGCATTGAAAATTCAAAACAATAGTTAATATAATATGTAATAACCCAAAATATAGTAACATATACATAACAGTTAATAGTAAGATTTACAACACAATATTTTTATAAAGAGATTTCTCAATGGCACTTCCAAAGGAATAAACATAGTACTTTGTTAAGTTGGCAAAAAAACACAGTTAAAAAGGTGTATTGCAGATTAATAAATAAAACTCTACTAGGCTTCAGTGTGTGTAACAATGGATCAGATCATAGACATCTCTGTCTCTCTGAAATCCGCTAATCGATCATCATCAGCTACATAACTTGGATTTATATGATTTGAGGGACTTCTAATAAGATAGTTTAATGAGCTTATATGAAAAGTAAAAGATGATTTGATGATTTCTTAAGTTAAATATAGCAATTTAAAAACACAATGTTTTGATAACATATTTTACAACAAAACTTTTTTAGATTTAAAATTTGGTGTCACTGTATAAAGAAGTTGTGTCAAGAATAATATATGCAGCAAAGATTTGCAATTTCATCATATATCGCACCCACAGCATAACACAAATACTATATATATATATATATATATATATATATATATATATATATAGCGATCGCTTGGGATCAACTCTGCCGGACCCGGGAGGAAGGAGGAGTGGGGTTGCGACCTCTTCGGGCGGTTAGGGAGGCATCTGGGGTGAGGATGGCGTGGCAGTTCATCAAGGGAGGCTCGCTTTGGACAGAGTGGTTGGCTAGCAGATATTTGAGACGGACGAACTTCTGGACATGCAGGATTGATAACAATTTTTCGGTCTCATTTAAGGTTATCCTTAGGTGCAGACCGGTTCTACAGTCCGCTATTTGCAGGATTATGAAAGATGGGGCGAACACTGATCTCTGGCTCGACCCGTGGATGGGTAATGGTTCCCTTCTGGAGATCTTGGGTGCACAGATGGACAGAGAGGCGAGCAGGGGGGTGAAATGTAGTCGGATCATCAGGGATGGGATCTGGAGGCCTGAGGAGTATCCATTCACTGCTCAGTTTGG
This sequence comes from Iris pallida, assembly GCA_029216955.1. Classification (NCBI taxonomy): domain Eukaryota; kingdom Viridiplantae; phylum Streptophyta; class Magnoliopsida; order Asparagales; family Iridaceae; genus Iris; species Iris pallida. Next base: position 14,879 of record JANAVB010019327.1, read on the forward strand.
AGAGACGATTCGTCAGATCACTATTGATACTAGCCAGCCTGCTGACTCCTGGAGATGGGTTATCCCTGGTTCGGATGGAGGGTCAGGGATATTCAGTTTTAAGAGTTGCTACAATCTGGTTC
>JANAVB010019327.1:17500-27626 GCA_029216955.1 Iris pallida
TTAGCATGTTAAGTGTTATATTAGAGTTATTGGTTAATGGATTTTAGTCCCACATTGCTTAGAGTAATATGAGAGGAGGCTAGCCTCTCCTATATATATTGTAGTCTCTCATTAATAATGATCTATCATTATTTTCCAACTCTATATGGTATCAGAGCCAAAATTCTAGCCGTCACCCACCACTCTTCCTATCTCCACAAAACCCTAATCTCTCCCACAAACCCTAGCCGTCACCCCCCCCCCCCCCCCCCGCTGCTGCTGTCCCCACCCGACCTGCTGCCCCCCCACCCTGCTGCTATCCCCCCCCCCCCCCCGCCCGCCCCTCCCGACCTGCTGTTGCCCCCCCCCCGGCCCCCCGACCTGCTGCCTCCTCCCCTGCTGCCCCCTACCCCTGCCCACTGCTACTGCTGCCCCTGCCCCTTGCCCCCCTGCCTCCCCCCCTGTTGCCCCTTGCCTGCTCCTGCCCCCCCTGCTTCCCCCCCAGCCCCCCGCTGCCCTGTCAGCCCCCCTTCCCCCGATGACTCAAATCCCTAACCCTAACCCTCTCCTCCTTCCATCAGCCGCCACCCAATCCCTCCAAACCCAAATTAGGTTTCAAAAAAAAATCATTGTTGGATTCTCAGAGGGTAAACATATTGTTGTTTACTGGAACCTCTGCCCCTCAATGCTTCTTTCGAAATTTAACAAAAGCACACATATTTTGTTGTGCATGAATCTTTGTTTCTTTCCTTGATCTTCACACCAGGATCTAACAGAGGTTAACATGGGTTATCTCTCTGTCTGGCTTGTGATCCACACTCTCTGCTTCCTATGCGCATGTGTCGGTTCTGGCTCCGTTTTTAGCGCATTGACAGAGTTGATGTGTTTATCAAGTGAAAAGAACACATTGACAGTCGAATCTCTGACAGATGGCAGACTCTACGACGAATAGCAGTGCCACAATACTAGTGTCAGCAACACACTAGCGGGCACTAGCACGATGATTTCCTCCATTCACTTGTCGATCGACGGTTGGAAGGGCCAGAGGGCTACTCGACATGGAAAAGAAGGTCGAGAAGACACTTTGAGGAATGCGGTTGTCCAAACATCTGACTGACAACCCTCCAGCAGAAAATGATCACATCTTTGAGCAATGGAGACAGATGACAGTAGACTGTTTACATAGTTGATGAACTCCATGGAACCATCGGTGGAAGACATGGTTCAAAATACGGACTCCGTGAAGGAGTTATGGGAGGTGTTGGCAGCGCGTTTGATGGTAAACGCGATTTGTCTCGTATGTATGACTCGGTCGTTGATGTCTACCGAGCAAATCAAGGAGACAAATCTCATAAAGACCATTTCCGGGCCTTTAAGGCTATGACGATGAGATCGACCGCGTATTACCTCTTACGTCGGATATTAATGAAGCAAGGGCTCAACGTGAGCAGCTTCATGTCATGGCTTATCTTGCCTCTCTCCGTCCTGATGCGGACTCTGCTCGCTCTCAGATTATTGCTGGATCTGATGTACCATCCCTGTTGGAAGCACACTATCGTGTCCTTCGGACGGCAAAAGTAGTTGAGACCACTCCGGGTGATACTCCTGCTGATCGCTCTGCTCTTGGTGCGCTCGTACAGGATTCCTGTGGTCGTGGCGGCTGCCGGGTGGCCGAAATGCTGGTCGAGATGGAGGACGTGAAATGGCGGTCGTGATGGAGGAAGACCGCGTACTTGCTTTAACTGTGGTCAGCTTGGCCATTTCTATTGGCAATGCACTAAATCACCTGTTGCTAATATCACGACTGATGCCCCTGATGATGTCCGATCTATTCAGATGACTTCGGACTCGTATACAGAGTTCCTTGATTTCCAGGCTCAACGTCGTGGTGAAGCTTCTACGTCTGGATCCACAGCTGGATACTCAGCAGCATGCATAGTCAAATCCAAGCAGTGGATAATTGACTCTGGTGCGTCCTCTCACATGACTGGTGATGCAGGTATGATACATGATTATGTACCTGTACGTCGTGCTTCTGGCATTACTGTTGCCAATGGCGGTTCCCTGACAGTCCGAGGCCGTGGAAGTGTCAGTCTTTCTTCCGGACTGTCACTCGATTCTGTAGTACTTACACCTGGGAACCCGTTCAGTTTAATTTCTATTAGTCAAATTACTCGTGAACTACATAGCTCGGTAACCTTTTTTCCTGATGGTTGTGTTTTTCAGGACCTGAAAACTGGAAGACTATCGATAAGGGGCATGTGGTTGGAGGCTTGTACCTGTTTGACGCAACTTCTTCTGTTGTCTGTGCGGCATGAAACTCGATCCTTTCGAGTTACATTGTCAGTTAGGCCATCCATTATCCCAAGCTCTCCAGAAAATGTACCATCTTAGATATCTCGCTTCTTTTCATTGTGAGCCATGTAGTTTAGCTAAACATCACGGGTTCCTTATCCGGTGAGTTCAAATAAAATTGCTTCCGCTCCTTTTGAGTTGATGCATTCTGATGTATGGGGACCTTGTCCGATTGAATCAGTAATGGTTTTAAGTACTTTGTTACTTTTGTTGATGATTACTCACGAGTCACTTTTGTTTATCTGATGAAAAATCGTTCTGAGTTGTTTAACATTTGGTGTAACTTTCATGCCGAAATAAAAACACAATTTGGTATTCCAATCAAAAAATTTCGGAGTGACAATGGCCGTGAGTATTTATCTCGTGATCTCGATAGACATCTGGCCCGCAATGGCATCATCCACCAAACCTCTTGTGCGTACACACCACAACAAAATGTAGCCGAACGTAAGAATCGCCATCTACTGGAAACAACACGTGCTCTTATGTTTCAAGCACGTACTCCAAGAGATTTTGGTCGAATGCGGTTCTTACTGCTTGTTATCTTATTAACCGCATGCCATCGTCAGTTTTCAATGGTAGCACTCCCTTTTCTAGGCTTTTTTCTGGAAAGAGCCATTTTCTTTCTCTCAGAATCTTTGGCTGCTTATGCAATGTTCGGGATACCCGACCAACCCTTTCTAAATTAGATCCTAAGGCGATATAATGTATTTTTCTTGGGTATCATAAAGGTCAGAAAGGGTATCGGTGTTATTCTCCTGTCTTGAAGAGATATTTTTTACTCGGGATGTTACCTTTGTAGAAACCGAATTTCCACCACTCCCACAATCAACGGGTCCGTCTCCCCTAGCTATCCAGAAGAGATTTTTTGTTATTTTTCCTCAAACACAACAGCCCCCGTACGGGTGCCTCCCTTACCGAGCCAGTCTCCCAGGCCGATGGTCCACATACACCGATTCGGCCAGTGCCGACATCGCCCACAGAATCATCCTCCTTCGGTTCCACCAGCAGCTCCGGCTCCAATGAGTTGCCTCCACATGTTCCACCAGCAGCTCCACAAGTTCCGTCAGTAGCTCCGGCAGTTCCACCTCCAGAACGTCCTCGTCGTGCCTGTCGTGATCATCCCTTGTATGTTGACAGCTACAAAGGACTTACCAGTCACACTCAGTCGCTAGTGGCTACTATTGATGGGATTCAGATTCCAAGACCGCTGAGGAGGGTATCAAATATCCTGGTTGGCGTGCTGCTACGAATGAGGAGATGAAAGCTCTCCAGGAAAATCATACTTGGGACTTAGTCGACTTACCTACTGTAAACAGGCAGTCGGCTGCAAATGGGTGTTCACAATTAAGGTGAAACCGGATGGCACTCTTGATCGCCTAAAGGCTCGTCTAGTGGCCAAAGGATATTCCCAGACATATGGTGAGGATTACTTCGAGACCTTCTCTTTGTTGCCAAAATGACATATGTTCGTGTCTTAATGGCCTTGGCTGTTCGCTATGACTGGCCGCTGCTTCAACTTGATATCAAAAATGCTTTTCTCCACGGGAATCTTGATGAAGAAGTCTATGTATTGCAACCTCCCGGGTTCGTTGCAAGGGAGGGTAAAGTGTGTCATTTACGAAAGGCCCTCTATGGCCTAAAACAATCACCTCGTGCATGGTTTGGTCGATTTACACATGTTACTCAGTTTGGCATGTGTCAATCAAAGAATGACCATTCAATCTTCAATCGACACACATCTGCTGGAAGAATACTCCTTGGTGTCTACGTTGATGATATTGTAATCACGGGAGACGACAGCCAGGGTATTGCAGGCCTCAAGAAGTTTCTGGAAGAACAATTTCAAACCAAGGATATGGGATCCTTGAACTATTTCTTGGGCATTGAGGTCACACGGGTAAACGGGACATTGTAATGTCCCAAAGAAAGTATGTGCTGGACATACTAAATGCAGGCATGATGCAAGCCAATGGAGCAACCTCACCTATGGATCCAGGGCAAAGTTACTTCCAGACGAAGGGGTCCTAATGACCAATCCAGATCAGTATCGTCGAGTAGTTGGAAAACTCAACTACTTGGCGGTCATGACTCGTCCGGACATTTCTTTTGCAGTGAGTGTTGCAAGTAGATTTATGGCTTCTCCAAGAGTTTCACACTAGCAGGCAGTTCTCAGAATTCTGTGTTATCTAGTCAAGAACCCAGGAAAAGAATTCGAATGGAGAATAATGGACACACTCGCATTGAGTGTTTTACTGATGCTGACTGGGGAGCAAGTCTGACAGATAGACGATCTACATCTGGCTACTCAGTATTTATTGGCGAAATCTAGTGTCATGGAAGAGCAAGAAAGAGTGTGATAGCACGCTCAAGCTCAGAAGCAGAATATCGAGCTATTGCTCATGGCACGTCAGAGATATTATATATGAAGCATCTCTTACAAGAACTGGAGAAGACGCAGGATCTCAAGCGGCAGATCTATGGTGTGATAACCAATCTGCTATTCACATTGCCACCAACCCAGTATTTCATGAACGGACAAAGCATATTGAAATTGACATCCACTTTGTTCGTGATAATATACAAAGGGAGTGATAAAGTTTAAACATGTGAGGACCGGCGACCAGATAGCTGACATCTTCACAAAGCCTCTTTTGGGTCCTCGGATTCAATTTCTATGTAACAAGCTGGACATGATTGACATCTATACTCCAGCTTGAGGGAGGGTGTTAAGTGTTATATTAGAGTTATTGGTTAATGTGCTTTAGTCCCACATTGCTTAGAGTAATAGGAGAGGAGGCTAGCTCTCCTATATATATGTAGTCTCTCATTAATAATAATATATCATTATTTTTCAACTCTACATAGCCCATCGGTCCCAATCTATATGAAGATCACTGGCATTCATAATGCCAGAATGGACTATCTTTCTCAATGGCATTGCGGCGCAACCCATTCAGCCTAGGTTACGATCCTTACTAAAGGTCCCGCAATACCTCGTGCTCCCTTAGCACGATAATCATTCCTCCTAGGCGAACAGTCCCGACGCCCCGGTGATCTTGTTCGAGGAAACAAACCAGTGCACGGGCTATATTCAAAGTTCATTTGATCATGCAATACGCATCTACTCATACAACCAAACATAGTCTAAGTCTGAAACTCAGACTTCGCATCATTTCACGTTTCTCGCATCATCTTGTATTTATTCTTTCTTTCAATGTTCTCACATTCTTTATATGATTTCATTCTTTCTTTCGATGTTTTATCGCCTCGATTCAATATCCAAGTAAACGACCAGAAGGTCCCAAACATTTCAAGACAACATACTATACATTTGCCAGTTCGTGGCATTTGTGCCACAACTGCTTACTTCGCACAAGAAGTATATTTTCGTTGTTCTATGACTTAACATTCATTGATATGTGATTCGTGCATTTGATGCACGCCTCGATACCATCTTTCAATGTGCTAGACTTATGTTCATTCCCTCCGACTCGTGTACTTGAGGCACGTCTCGATAGAGTATTCAATATTATGTGACTTCGTGTTCTTGTCGATACAGTTATCCCATATTCTTATGGCTTGTGCACTGAGGCACTCGTCGTTGCGGTATTTCGATGTTCTATGGCAACCCGTACATTTGATGTACGTTTCAATTTGATTGTTCTATCTTAGTGTCTGACACGCACTACGATATCTCTCAATCGAGCCACGCCCGTGGACTTGATAGGTTAACTTAGCATACATTGGTACATTTTAATTAGGCATGACGGAGTAGGAAAGAATGGTCAAAGTCTTCCCACCTTAAGCCGATACGCCTTGTTGTTTCGCCGAGCCGATACGACTCGATTTCGTAACTTTGTTGTACGGCCAACTCTTCTGACTTAGCCATTCGAGCACTTCGTGCTCCGTTGAACTATCTAACTGATTCGGCCTACCGTGTCCATGCCTTGGTCCTTTGCGAGGCGATGCTTTGATTTTTGCAGACACTTTTGCAAATAAGGCACAAGATCGACTCTTATAATTCAGCGTAAAAGCTTAGCTTACACATAAAACCAACTAAAATCAATATTTGTTCAAATCGGACTTATGTTTTGCATCGCTTCGATTTATAGATCTTCGAACTGACTCATTGCTTTCTTTCGAGCCAACTTAACACTTGCATCGATCCGACTCGATGCATTCCTCGGATCAACGTAACTTTTCGAGTCAACGACTCAGCATAATGCACCGTGCGGAGCGGGACATTACACCATGCAATATATATATAAAGAGATGACAAGAAAAGTAAATGCTTGTGATCGTATCATAAAATCGATATGAATATGTATATACAAGTAAATATATCAAAACCCCATTGTACTTGCAATGAGGCATGCTATAGGGGTGTAATATACTATACTGGACATATGTGCCAAGCCCCAAGCGAAGGCGACAAGAAAACGGAAACACAAATGCACCTGGATTGCAGGGCATTCGGTTTTCCCCCAGAAATTTGGTCGGATTTCTGACATGGCAGAGCGGGCTGACAATAGCCTATTCACCGTTGGTTTACAACCACGACATCTCAGTGTGTCCATTCTTTTTCCAATACATCAAAAACCATCAAAATTGAAGAAGAATGAGCAAGGAAAACATGTGTAATTGTGTGCTCTCATGGTATGTGTGCAAAGCCCCAAATATGAACAAAGCTCCAAATAAAACTAGATCTACTTACAATAAGTCAAATAAAACCTTGATCTGCATGGATATTCAGGAGAAGCATAACGATAATATCAAGAAGAGATTTAGAACATAAAAACCATCATCATTAGGAGTTCACTCTAGAGATTTCATAAAGAAGACCCCACCAGAGTTTCATTTTTATCTTGAATTATTTTCCATACAATTCCAACTCTACAAATTATCTTCACGAGGAAGATATAAGCGAAAAAGAGCCCTGGTTGATGCAAGATCTAAATTTAGGCAGTTATCTTCATACTTTTTCAACTACATCCATCTGAGATGCACCAGGGCCTTTTATCTGTCCTAAATTGTATCAAACAGTATGAATACTGGAGTTTCAGTCATATATGACCCTCAAATTGACAGTTAGATTCATCCCTGTATACGTTTTAGGGTTTGTTACTTTATTTGCTGATGAACTCGTTCGAACAAGCTTAAGTTTTAACAAAAATTTATTTTTATTCCTTTCAAACAGCCTGAAAAAAAAACAAGTGGCATTCCCTTGTCCCACACTAGCACCACCTTGCAATTAATATTTGTCCAATCAGCTTGACTCAAGTAGGTTAGCCTTGTGCAGAGCGTGCGGCCCGGGGACCCACGCTCGCACGCATCAGAGGCCTGATGAAAGCGGCAATATTCTAAGCCACGGGAATAAGTCCACTGGACTCGTGCACATTACCTCGCCTCGAGGCGAGCGTTCGTGCGGATGCGACCGGTCCGTGAACGTGCCTCGACTCGGGCACAGGATCAGAGAAGTTACTCGCCTTGTGCGAGACGGCCGAGCGGGTGCGATCGACTCCTAGACATCCCTTATCTCGTGCATTGACCTAGAGGGTGCCAGTATTGACAGAGGTGCAATGACAATGATGAAATGTCGTGAGAACGTGCGGCCCCACCCATGATCCACAATATCATAGGCCTGATGAACGTGGCAAAATCTGAGTCTGCACGGGGGAAATAAAAAAATAAAAAAAGGGAAAAAAAAATTATGGAGGGTGTTTGATTGATGATGAGCTTTTGTCTTCAAACATTTTTTTTTGCTCTACTTGTCACAACATTGCAGGTGATGGTTGTTGCGTCTATGTTATCACAACGATGGGTGTTGTATGTTGTTAGTGAATGATTTCCATGTTGGAATTTAGTTGGTTTGGGTAATTTTGCTATAGCCTATAGGTGCAAATTTTGGTTTGGAGACGCTGTATGATTTTTGACTTAGGGGATGAGGATCCTACAAGAAATACAAAAACTCCAGAGAACGGACTGAGAGAGGATCAAATTCTCATTTAGCATTTTCAAAGGAGAGAAGAATTGAGTAATTTGTAACTATTTTAGCGCCATCTTAGAGTCATTTTACAATGTAAAAAGTCACATTTTGATTTTATCTGTTTCATATGAGCAGAACTATCATTTCCGACTTGTAAAAAAGTAGCAGAGTGACAGAAACTGGAACGACGGTAGCTAAATAAAAGTAGCAAAGCTTCTTTTAGGAGGGTAAGAAGTCTCCCCTCTAGAAATCTGACTTGCCTTTTTCTTGCACACATCTGGAGAAAGTAAATATACATATCTTGAGAAGCATAAAAAACGTTCGAGCAGCTTAACCAACAGTACACAATTCATTTGAAACAGCAGCACAGTTGGTTGCTGCTGCTCTTCTACATGTTTAGATTTCACGAATAATTTCGCTCTCTAGATATTGATTTTATTTTCTATTGACAAATTTTCGTTTCTTCCAGCTAGTTGTTGCTTTGGGTATACTCATTAAAACCATCACGTCATTTAGCAAGAGATTTATTCGAAAATACAAGGTAGATTGACGTTACAGATGGCCATCGTGATCGTTGGATTTTAGGCAATGGTATTTGGGAATGAATCACCAGTGCCAAATAATTGCAGATGCTACCAATAATCTGAGGGGGAAAAAGAGAAAAAGGGGTACGCAGGATGGAGACACCGCGTGCAGCATGATTCCACTTTTTAAGCTGGACTTGCATAGTTCCACTTCATCTTTCATAGCCTTGTAACTTTATGAATAATATGGCAGTGTAATTTTATGCCTATGAAATTACTTTTGTGGTAGAATTATAGCCATTTATTTTGTAAACTGATATTGTAACTTAATGCCGCCTCTTAGTTTCAACAATCTGCGTTTGTTACAATAATAAGCTGATCATCTTATATCATGATTTTTTTTTCACTTTCATTCTCATGGTGTTTGGGATATTATTCTTCTTGTTGACAACATGTGTAATACTTTGCAGTGTCCTTCTCTTATACATTTTCATTATATCTGCACCTAACCTGTTTTATTAATCATGTTAACGGGAAAGTCCGTTTATTAGTCTTGTTAGATATAGATTTGGTCGTCCTTGACGCTGTGTATAGGTCTGATCGAAAAGGCTATATATGAATTAGTGTAACAAATTATAGCTGACATAACCGAAGCGTGGTGGGTCATAACCTGCGAGTTCGAATCAAAATCTCTGTACTTCAGTCAGCTCAGGTTTCGACATTCAAGTAGCATCCATGGTGCCTAAAATAGACAGACTTGTATATAGAGCAGCCACGGCCTTCCCTTACAAGTTTTTGGCATACAATGGTAAGGCTTTTCAAATAAATAGTCAATGACAATGGACACGGACCCTACACAACGACATGGTAAAGACATGCCGATACCAACACATCATCTACTTTGGTGCGTTACTTTGAAATGTCTATTATGTCTAATGTGTCTAAAAAGACCCAACACGGACACCGCCAATATTTTCATGGTGTCACCAACACTTAAAAAAAAAGGGAAACCCACAAGCTGTACAAAAGGTGGCTTAAAACCACACTTAAAAAAACCTACTAGTCTTTGAACAGATCTTCTCCCCTTGTGTTATGTTCTGTTTTGTTTTCCAGATAAGGAACGATAAAAAAAAGCTCTAAACAGTAGTAAGGTTTGTATGACTGTAAAAGGAGCAAAAGATGAGAATAGGTAACAAACATTACAAAATGAGGAGGAGACAGTAAGATGCACAAAATATATAGACCCATGATCATGCATAATATATCACAAATGGTATTA
>JANAVB010019328.1:0-16642 GCA_029216955.1 Iris pallida
GATCGAGATGAGATAAAGTGGATTATACCATGAAACTCATGACATTCTTCGAGAACAAGGCATTATCCCTTTTATCTCTCCTTAACGTCGGGAAGACTATCTCATCAAAATGGCAGTCAACAAATCTCGCGGTAAAGATATCTCCTGTCAATGGTTCTAAAAATTTAATAATCGAGGAAGATTCAAAAACCAACATAAATTTCCAATCGTCGTTGGGGACCCATTTTGGTTCTCTTTCATGGAGGGATAGGGACATAAACTGTATAACCAAATTTCGAAGATGAGAAAGATTTTGTTGGTATCCAAAGATTAATTATGAATGAGATAACTCATGGTAAGATATTGTCCTTAACAGAATAAGGATACAGCGTGGAGTATTGTATGACCCAAGCACTGATGGGTAATCTAGACTGCATAAGTAAAGGTCTAGCTATCAATTGGAGTCTTTTGATCATAGATTCTGCCAAACCATTCTGGGTATGCACATGAGGAACATGATGCGCTACCTCTATTCCTAAGGATAGACAAAAAACCATTAAAAGTTTGAGAGGTGAATTCAGCTGCATTATCTAGTCTTATTGATTTGATAGTTTGATCAGGAAAATGGGTTCTAGGCCTAATGATTTGGGCCAATAGACGAGAAAAATCTTAGTTTTGGGATGATAAAAGACAAACATGAGACCATCTAGATGAAACATCAATCAGTACCATAAAGTATCTGAAAGGTCCACTGGAGGGATGGATTTGTCCACAAATATCTTCTTGAATTCTATAAAGAAAATGAGGTAATTCAGAGCTAATCTTCAGGATTGAGGGTCTCGTAATAAGTTTTTGCTGGGAACATGGGACACAAAAATGACCATTAGGTATATTGCGAGTTGCTAAAGAATGGCCACTGGAATTATTTATAATTTTTTCATCATCGTATTCCCAGGATGACCCAGACGGTCATGCAAAAGTTTAAAGTTGAGAGTATCTTTTGGTGTCTGGCCAGCGATGGATCCTGACCTAGAGATGAGCTGTTGGCTCATAGAGATATGAGACTCGACTACCCTAATGTGAGTGAAGTAGAACCCTAGTAATAAGCCAAACATTTTCTCTAGAACGAACTTCTGGTTCCCTATTCTAGAGTTTACGAAAGACATTCTTTATTATCCTCGCTCATGGTTTCAATATGATACTCGTTAGCCCTTATGTCCTTAAAACTCAGTTTCTTCTGGAACTACGAGAGTATAAGAAATTTTGTACAGATAGGTGTTTTCCATTAAAAATCAAAGACAGGTATTACAGAAACTCTGAAATTGATTGCAAACTCGCTTGTACAAAGAAAAGCCTAGAAAGAAATCATAGAAAACAATCTAAGTACAATTGTTTAGTTTTTTTATTCTGGGGGTGACGGTAAAGGCTCGGAAAAGTGTTATCAACTCTGTCTTACTCCTTGGACTATCTGACGCAGTCCTTAGCTCTTGAAGAAATTGCTTTTCGAAGATTGCCAGCCTTTTGTAGGGATGTGGCACCCTGCTATTTATAATGGTATGTATGTTGAGCCGCATAGATGGCCTGTGGCTAATTAGTACGTGAAGACCCGCTCTTTGGACGCCATCTGTCGAATTGTTGGAATTTTGTTGCAGGAAATCTGGGTAGTTAAGACTTGGTCAGCCTGCCACGTGTCCTGTCACATGAATTATTTTAAGCCGCATGAGTCTCCGTATGAGACTCATACGGCTTAAGTCGCAAACTTCCTTAGCCCGTATATAGCTTAAGTGCTTTTAACCGCATAGATTCTGCATTTTGGCCGCATAAAGCTCATGTGGCTTGGGTCACAGTCACCCTTGGCCGCATGAAGTTTGGAGACTTTGGGGCCGCATATGTTTGAGCCGTATAAGGTTCATGCGGCTTAGGTAACACTCCTTATGGCCGCATGAAAGCGTATGAATCCTGCTTTTGGTGACGTCTCACGTCTTATCTTTTTGTCAAAGTGTCAGAGTTGTCATTTTTGTCAGACAGAACTTGTCAGCTTTATCAGACGAACTGATCCTCTTTTGCCACATATCTTTCTTCTGCAGCTGGTTGTCGACGGGCCGCATAAGGCATTGAATCTGTCATGCGGCTCTCCTTTATGCGGACCTGTTTGGCCTAAATTATATATACGACAAATTGTGATCCGCATGAACCTCATATTTTCTATGCTTCTACAAGACCCCCTTCAAAGTTTTCAAATTACAAATTTGGAATACTTTAAATAAGAAGCATGGATATATGTCAAGGTGTAGGGAGTCTTCAAGTCGCAGGGAATTTTTGAGCCGTAGAGAGATCTCGAGCCGTAGGGAAATCTTGAGCCGCAAGGAAACCTCGAGCCACAGAGAGACCCCATCAGCCTGCCAGCTGTCACTGCTGTATTTAATTTTTTTGATTCGGTTGTGGATCTTTTTTCGAGATAAAGCCGACGGTTACTAGAGATAAAGTCCCCAAACGTCGACATTATCTTTAATAATCTCAAGAATCAAAGAGGCGCTCTTCAAGATAAAGTCGACGGTTATTTAGGGATAAAGTCCCCAAACATCGTCATTATCTTTAATGATCTCGAGAATCGAAGAGGCACTTTTTAGCAACTCTATAAATAGAGGTCATTCGGAGAGAGTTTTCCTCTTTCACCTTCTTCTCCTTCGACTTCATCATACTTTCTGCTTTGGCTCCAAAAGCTTCCAAGTTGACTGGTACGGCGGCCAAAGGGAGGGGACTTATCTCTCCGTCGAGAGCGACATACGCTCCTTCCATTCATCCTGACGTGCAACCCTCTCTCAAGAGTAAGGACGGTGGGAGGACGACGACTGAAATTTTGAATGGCCATATCGTATATTTCATGCGCGGGTCTATCATATACTGTCTCTATGCTTTAAGCCTGGTCGATGCATGCCCTATCTCATTTGGACCACATGTGTTCTGTATGATAGGACCGCATGGGCTGGGCCGCATAACTGCTGTTCATTCGAACTTGAACCGCATAAGTGCCTCAAGTCTGGTCCGCATGAACCCTTCATGACTGAGCCGCATAAGTGCCTCATGATTGAGCCGCATGAGCGCTTTATGATCCGACCGCATAAATACTGTATGACTGGGCCGCATAATTGCCGCATGACTGAGCCGCATGAGTACTTTATGACTTGGTCGCATAAGTATTTCATGATTGAGCCGCATAAATGCCTCATAATTGAGCCACATGAACACTTCATGACTGAGCCGCATAAGTGCTTTATGACTGAGCAGTATGAGTATTTCATGAAGCCGGCCTCATGACTTTGGGCCGCATGAGTTCTGTTTGGCTACGCCGCATAACTAAAAAAAATAGAGTTCTTTGTTTTCTTTTTGGTGCTAAGCCCCTTTTTTTCATGTTTTGTAGGGATCTGGCTAGCAAACTTCTCCAGGACCGGTGTCGACGATAGATTGAAAATACACCATTCTGACACATACATCAGACAGCTCAAAACTCCTCATGGTTTGGAAGAGTTTTTCCCGTACCATTTTGGCATACATATCAAACAACTCAGGACTCTTCATGCTTCGGAAGAGTTTTCCCCAGGTGGTAGGAAGATGCTTTATACCTCGGAGAGTTGGACGGTGGTCAGGTGTCGTTATGAACATCCTGCCTTCACGGATCTCTAAGTAGGCGAAACCACCATCAGGGATGATGTTTTGAAGGTATGGTCCTTCGGGGAAGCGGAGCTAAGGTATCCGCAATACGGAGGGAAGGATAGCATGCTATATTTGCCCTCCTCCTGACAGCTCCTTGGAGATTCAACAGCCTTGTTTGCTTCTCAGCAGTAAAACATGACTTCTTTCGAGGGCCACGAAACTGCTTTTTGATGAAGACGAAGTACTGTCAAACTGAGCAAACTATGTATTGCTAGATTTTCCTTTCTTTGTTTTCTGCTGTCGATGTAGTCCTATGAATGTAACTGTTTTGAATAAACAGAATATGTTCACTCCATTCTTTATTTGTGGTATTTTGTGGTGCTTGTACTAGAAGGCCTAATACAGCATTTTTGTTTGATAAATGACATCCTACTGGGGAATTTTTGTGGACCTATTACCCTTTTGTGCATCTGAAAATACGAGCAAATATATTTGAATGATATTTTGTGGACCTACTACTCTTTGGTACACCGATGGTGCGAGTAGTAGATTAGGATAACTTTTATGGACTTATTACCCTTTTGTGTACTGGCGATACGAGTACTGATAATAAGTGGAGAGAAAACCAAAATATTTACTCAGAGGTAATGAGGATGTGGTAAATATGGGTCAAAAATAGAGCCTTCCTACTCAGAGGTAATGAGGACGTGGTAGGAGCATGCCTAATAGGGATACACAGAACAACTCAGAGGTACAATCAACGTAGAAGTTCTATGCATTGGGTGATTTGTTTGTGATGGATGGAAAAATAACTCAGAGGTAATATGGACGTGGTTGTTTTTCCCATTGGGGAATTTTGTGGACCTATTACCCTTTTTGTGCACTGATGGTGCGAGTAATAGATTAGAATAAGTTTTATGGACCTATTACCCTTCTGTGCACTAGTGGTGCGGGTAATAGAAAAGCATTTAATGTGGAAGTTCATATATATGACCAAGCGATGAGATATGAATCCATTCGGAGCAGTCAGAGAGTAAGTTCAGTGGTACCTGAGGGTACATAACTCAACAATCTGGGAGATTTTGAGATCAGAGTGTAAGTTCAACGATACCAGAGGGTACATAACTCATAATCTGAGAGGTAGTTGGAAGATGTCGTTTAGACATAATATTTCTTGAGGAACTTGCCGTTGATGGGCATCATGAGCAAATCTCTATTTTATTTTGCGAGACGGTACGCGCCGTTGGAGAATACGGTCTCGATGATGAACGGACCCTCCCATTTAGGCTGGAATTTGTCTGGCGTCTTGTGAGTCATGACCATTGGTCTGCGAATGGCCAAGGCGAGATCGCCGACTTGGAATATTCTCTGTTTGACTTTCTTGTTGAAAGCCCGAGAGATGCCTGCTTGGTTGAGCTCTTTGCTTTGTTGAGCTTGTAAACACTTCTCATCTAATACTTCCAACTCCTGTAGCCGTCGATGGTAGTTATCGTCCGACGTTAACCGGTAAGTAAGGGCCACTCGAAGTGAGGGGATCTGAGTCTCCAATAAGAGGACTATCTCGCTCCTGTAAGCCAAGAAGAACGGTGTATTTTCTGTAGCCGTCCGAATTGTGGTGCGATACACCCATAAGCACTCGCCAAGCTTTTCATTCCAGTCTCGTTTGTTTGAAGACACAAGCTTTTTGAGGAGCTTGACAATAGTTTTGTTGAAAGCTTCAGCCAGACCGTTAGCCGATGGGTTATATGCTATCGAGGCCATGTTCTGAATCCAATTCTTGTCACAAAATCGATAGAAAGTGTGGCTTGCAAACTGCGGACCATTGTTGTGAATAATCCTCCGTGGCAGTCCAAAACGGTAGATGATGTGATGTTTTATGAAGCTAATCACATTCGATATCTTCACCTATGCCAGCGAAACAGCTTCCGCCCATTTGGAGAAATAATTGGTGATTACAAGTATGAACCGATGCCCTCTAGACGACGGCGGGGTGATTGGCCCAATGATGTCCATTCCTCATACTTCAAATGGCCAAGGGGCCACTGTTGGGTACAAGAATCAGATGGAAGATGTATGAAATCTGCGTGGATCTGGCAAGCCTTGCACTTTTTTGTATAATCAACTACATCTGCTACCATTGTGGGCCAGTAATAACCATCCGGCGGAGACGATCTTGCAATTTTGAGCCAGGTTGGTGAGCCCCACAAGCGCAGTTATGAGCTTCGCGTAAGGCTTCTTTGGCTTCCACATTTGACAGGCATCTTAATAGTAGCCCATCGTAGGATCGTCGATATAACATTTTCGTCTCTGTATCATAGAAGAATCGGAGGGAGCGTCTTCTGATTGAAGTTTCTTCCTTCACATTCACTGGCAGGATTCCATAGACTGCAAAGTCGATGAGCAACCGTCTCCAGTCTTGTATGTCGTTGGTTATCTGGGCAGACTAACTCGTACCCAGTTGAAGATTGTTCTTGGGACAGACCAGCTCATGGCCTATTACGTCGACTAGATGATGAGTATCATTTGAAAGTGCCAAGGAAGCGACGAGACCTGCTAGGGCATCGGCTTCAATATTTTGGAGCCTAGAAGTGTGCTTTATAAAGAATCCTTTTAAGGCTACAATGATGGCAATTGCTGTATGATAATAGGGAATCATGTCCTCCTTGTGAACCTCGTATGAACCTCGGATCGGGTTAACAACCAACTGTGAGTCACCATATGCTTCCAGGTACATGATCCCACTTCTTTTGCGAGTTGTTGTCCGATGACTAGAGCGTTATATTCGGCTACGTTGTTTGAACAGGGTTCTGTAAGAGAATATGCCCGATTGACCACCAACCCAGAGGAAAAAATTAATACTACCCCGACTTCAGCGACGATATCACCTTGTGGCCCCGTTCTTGAAGCACCGTCAAAGAACATTCGCCAAATGGCGTCATACGATGTCATGTTCGAGGCGACAACTTTGTTAGGATTTTTTTCATAGATTCGGACTGTTTCTCAGCCTGGATGGGCTGCTAGGAAGTCAGCCAGGGCTTGACCTTTGACAGCATTCTGCGAAATAAAAACCATGTTGTATGGGGATAATAGTATCGCCCAGGTGGCTAGACGAGAACTGAGTGCACCGGGCATGTTCATGAGAACCCTGAGAGTATTAACTCATGAAACAACATGGATGGTCTGCCCTGTCACATAGTGTCGTGTTCTGAATGGCGAACACTAGGGCAAGGCATTCCTTCTCCACGGCAGTGTATCTATGTTCCGGTCCTACCATCATCCGGCTGAGATAGTAAATGGCTTGTTCATGTCCCGCGTCATTATTCTGTGCTAGCAGAGCACCGAGGGAGTGTTCCATCGTCCGTACATAGAGCAGGAAGGGCTTTTCGGCGACCGGGACGACCAAAACTGGCGGATTCGTCTGGTACTTCTTAATATCATCGAAGGCACGCTGACACTTCTCGCTCCATACGAAAGAGACACATTTCCTCGTGAGTTGAGTGAAGGGTTGACATCGCCCTGAGAGGATAGATATAAACCTCCTGATATAGGTTAGTCTTCCCTGAAGGCCGCGGAGTTCACAGAGGTTCCTTGGTGGACTCATCTCCAGGATTGCTTTTGTTTTGTCGGAATCTATGTGAATGCCCCGGGAAGTAATAACAAAGCCCAAGAACTTTTTGCTGGACATCCCCAGAAAAGACTTGGTGGGATTCATCTTCAGGTTGTGCGCTCGCATAAGGTCGAACACTGTTCTCAAATCATGTAAGTGATCATTTATGGAACGGCTCTTGACGGCGATGTCGTCAACGTAACACTCCATCGTCTTGCACAAATGATCTCTGAAGATGACACTGATAGCCCGTTGATATGTAGCACCAGTGGTCTTCAGGCCAAAGGGCATGACTGTATAACAATATATGCCGATCGATGTTCAAAATGACGTATGCTTCTCGTCATCAGGAGACATTTTGATTTGATTGTATCTTGAAAAGCCATCCATAAAGGACATACGCTCGAAGCCACACGTATTATCGATCATTATATCGATGATCGGGAGAGAGAATTCATCTTTAGGGCATGCCGCATTCAGATTGCGAAAATCGATGCAAATTCGGATCATCTCGTTCTTCTTAATAACTGGTACTACGTTGGCTACCCAGTCTGGGTGCTGCTCTTAACGGATGAAGCCGCTAGCTATAAGCTTGTTTACTTCTGCCTCAATAAAATTCATGATGTCTGGACGAAACCGTCATTGCTGTTTGTTCGACTGGTTTTGCGTCCGGATAAATGTTGAGCCTATAAAATGCGATATTGGGTTTTAGCCCTGGCATGTCTTCATAGATCCAGGCAAAGACGTCGATGTATTCTCTGACGAGTTGTAACAATGACTCCCATTCGAGGTCTGTCAGGCTTTTACTGACGAAGATTGGCTTTGGAGAGGATTCATCACCGAGGTTAACTTGCATAACCTCGTCCTCAGTAGAAGGATCACGAAGTTCAAAGCATTTCTCCTATTGTGCGTCTAGTTGCTGGACCCACAGCTCTAACTCAAGTGGTTCAAGTAGATCTTCGTCGTCCTATTTGATATCAGCGGATGTCATGTTGACAGATAATGTCTGTTTAAATATATCTCCAATACTGCTATCAGAGGCGAAAATGGGTGACTCGGACGAATGAGAGTGCCACTCGCATTCTTCATCAGAACTTTTCGACGTTGTTGGTGGTGTAACATACCCGAGGCCGCGTCTGGATTTGTGATAATGGTCCTGAGGTTTCCCTGCCGGTGCTGACGGCTATAGAGGCAATCGTCGACCGCTACCGTAATTCAGACCCGAGGTAGCCTCCATGTTGTACCCCTGCTTTTGTATGAAGTACTTAGCTTAAGGACTATACAGATAGAGCGGTAATCTTCCAGCGTCGGGTCTGAGATCGGACTCTTGTGGCATGAAAGATTGAGGACCTTCTTTTCGGCCAAAGATGATCGTGTGATCCCATCCTCTTCTGTCTGGGACTAGGAAGTAAGCGCCTTTAATGGAAACAAGTTGATTTGGGGTATGGACGGTTGTCACCCATATGTACAGGCTAACGTCTAGACAGTCCCGTGCAGCATACATTAGATTAGGCTTATCATACTCAGAATAGTCTAACGGCAGCCTCTTATTGATAAAATAAGGAATTTTGTCCATAGGGATTACGTCATTAGGAGAGGGGCTATCCACCTGTGTAACCAAGTATTTGGCGAGTTCTACGTCCTCTTCGGCTACCCCCTGCGAGCTTAAAGGTCGGGATGCTGTCTTGGGCCACTTGACCACCAAGGGTTCAGCTTGAGGTATTGACTTGCCTGATAGTATTGGATCGACACTTGGTTGCCGGCTCGTCTTGGGAAGACGGATGATAATTGGCTCAGGAAGGGACTTTGTGTCTTTCGATTGCCGTTGAGTGGATTTTGGAAATCGAATCACCATCGGTGTTACAGAGGGACTTGCATCTTCCTGTAGCCTTTGATTGGATTTCGGCAGTCGGATCACCATTGGCCCTATGACAGGTTTTGGCTCCTGGCTGGACCTCGGGAGCCGGATGACCATTGGTTCCAACTACGTAGGTGAGGCAGGAGAACGGAGCACCTCTTTATACAAAGTTGCGACGAGGGATGAGGCCTTGCCCGGTTTGTGGGCCTGGAGACGAATTACTAAGGGTTCTTCTGGCCCTGTGATGGCCTCCAGTTCGTCAGTTATATGTTTCCTGGATTCGTCATATAGACAAGCCTCCGAAGAATAATAAGATCCAACCCCTTTGAAGGGATCGATGTCGGCGAATTCTGTTTTCACGAAGCCGTGCTTACTGACATACTTGAAACCCTGGTGAAGGGTGGATGGCACGATCATATAGTCATGTATCCACGGACGTCCCAGTAGGATGTTGTAGGAGGTGTCTGCATCTATGACGTAGCAGGTAACCTCCATCTTCAGGTCACCAATCTGACATTTTAATCGAATCTTCCCTAGAGGATAGCTCCTTTCCGAGTTAAAACCGCTAATGGCAGTGTTGGTCACCGCTAGCCGGTGCATAGGGATGCTAAGAAGTTGGAGCAAGCTTTTCGGGATGATGCTTATTGACGAGCCAGGGTCGATATACATCCGATCCACCTTGATGTCGCCTATGTATCCAGTGTAGTACAAGGGGCGATCATGCAAATTGGACTTAATCAACATGTCCTGTGGAGTAAATATAATATTGGGCATTGCATCTGTGCCATTGCTGCCCCATGGATCTACTGGCGGGTCTTTTCCTGGAGGCTTGACCTGAGCTAAGTAGGCGTCAGCATTTTGGAGTGCTTCGTTCAATGTGACACGAAGATCCTTGGAGAGCCTTAGGAGCTCGTATAACGACAACTTTGCTGGCATATTAGCCAATTGTGCTAATATGTCAAAGTTGTAAGGTCTCTCCAGCCCCTGTGGTACATCGTTACGGAGTGGCCTGTAGAAGCGGGTTTCTTTTGGCTTGGACTTATCCGCCAGTGGGGGATGAGATGGCCTTGGAACATCAGAGGGAGACAACGTTGTCGGATGAGGATCTTCGACTGAACTATCCCGTACGGACTGGACTTGTGCTCCAGACCGGGTAACAACGGCTGTAGCTTCTTCAGCTTTGGCTAAAATTGTATGGCAGGATCTCGACTTCCTGCCATTTTTTTGTTGGTAGGAGATGACACCTCCTGGGTAACTTCGGGTACTAAGTCTGGATGTACCCACATGATCTTTCCTCGCGATGTGGTGAGAGGTACCAATCCAGATGTCTGGCTCCGGACAGGTAGAAGATTAGCAACCTCCATCGTTGCCCGAGGGACAGGTATTACCCCGTCTGGAGTGCTTGTTGGAGGAAGTCACCGATCTGAATCGATACCATGTTTGCCGCCACGGTAACCTCTTCAAAGTCTATCGACAGAGCTTTGGAGTCGATAAGACTATGAATGTACCATTTTAATTTGAAACAGTCATGAGTAGAATGATGGACATAGCGGTCGAAGTGACAATATTTTAGGTCCTCCATTTCTGTCACTCGGTGCTCGCGCCTTGGTGGAGGGAGCTGGATCCTACCCCCTTGCAAGAGCATATCGAAGATAGGTTTGACATGACTATCTTCAAATGAGTAATTCACCTTGGGCCACTGACCTTCCGCCTATTTTTTGTTCAGGCTTCTGGGTCGCATCAGCGACCATGGCCTGTTTGCCCGTATTGTCCCGGTTGTAGGTGGCGCCACTGTTGTTGTTGCTGGGGGTGGAACCAGGACGTCTGCCCTTATCCTCTCCATCTGGGATGTGTAATCCCAACTGGCGAGCCTTCTTCAATTTTGCCTCAGCATTGGTAGAACTTATGATAAAGGTCGTCCAATCCCTGAACTGATCGTCACCCATCATGAGGCAAATTGCGGAGAGCAACTTCTTCTGGCAGATTTCAATCAAGGAGCTCTCGGGATTGCCTTGCGGCAATCTCATTGCGGTTTGGCGGAACCGCTCAATATAGTTCCTTGTTAGCTCCCTCTCTCCCTGAACGACGTTTATGAGAGAAGACATCGTTACATCATGCCCCACTTCGTAGAATCTTTCCCGGAATATGTGTTTGAAGCCGTCAAAAGAATAGATGCAGTTGTCGAAAAGATTACGGTACCCGTCGAACGCGATCCCCTCCAATGCTCCAATGAATAATCGCGTGAGAATGGCATTACTATGCGGCAAGTGGTCAGTTGTGACTTCAAAGTAAGTCATGTACCGACTAGCAGAGGTCTTCCCGTCATATGAATCGATATGGGACGGCTTGTACCATGGTGGAAAAGGCACATCTCTCCAAGTAATAGGATATGGCTGCCGTATTCTAAGGTCCCAAGAGGAGTCTCGGGCATTGAACATTGCTCGAAGCTCTTGGACTTCCCTCCTTGCCTCCTTGGCTTCATCTGCAGCTGAAGGAACGGATGCTCCTAAGGGATCATCACCCAAAGGAGGTGCAGTCGTGTTGGAGATTGCGTTGACTGCGGGTCCCAAACTTGTTTGTCTGGGCGTCCTTACCAGTTGGGTTGGCAAGGCGGCTTTGATTTTGTCCACGGACTTGACAAGGACAGGAGCATGGCTTCAAGTACTTCTAAATATTGTCGGTCAGAAGGCACTTCACGATCATAGTCAGCCATAAAAACTGTCCTCACGTAGGTAGAGGTGGAAGGGATCGTAGAAGAGGTGCTCTCTGTGTCGTACCCTTGTACAGAGAAATCGTCGGAGAATGTCGGAATGTCATCTTCTTCGGACTCGGAAGGGGTGCTACCCCCTGTGCTGGAAGCCGCATCGTCTTGGTGAGGGTGTTTGCACAAACAAAAGTTGATCTTTATTTCACAAACTTTGTAAGAAGATTACAAGAATTCTGGGAAAGTACAACTATAGGAATTCGATCTGAAGACGATCGCTTTATCCCTTGGACGATGTGAACTTTGAAGATGGTAGCCTCTGAAGAATGCAGCAGCACTTTGGCAAGAACTCCTGATCTCTGGTGATGATTCTGATCTGATCTGGGATGATCTCTGTGTGTGTGATAATGAAGACTTGAAACTCTATTTATAGAGTTCTGGAAATAACTAACTTTTAGTTATTCTGAGTTGCGCAGGATGGATTACGCAGACATTGGACTGCGCAAGCAGCGAACTGCGCTAGCAGTTACTCGATCGTGGACCACCTGTATGTGACGCATGGTATTGTTTGATTGAAATGCGCTTGGTCATGTATAGACGGTTGCCATATGGTGAGTAATTGATGGCATGTAGGCCACGTGTAAATTGTCAGTTGTCTTGATGGAGTGCGCCGCATGAACTGCGCTGGCTTCAGATTGTGCTAGATTGAATTATACTGTAGAGAGTCTGGCAGATTGCGCTTCGATTGGTCTGATAGCTTGTGCTGCATGTACATCTGTCCTCGAGCGCTGTGCTGTACGAGAAACGAACAGTTTCCTCATTCTTCAGGCTGTCAGCTGTCAGAAGATCTAATTTTCTGTCAGATAATGATGACGAGGCCACGTCAGCTTGCGCGCTTGGATGTGTGCACAATTTAGCCTGCGCAATTGAGGTGTTGCGCAATCTATCGCCTGCGCAATTCATTTGAAGGGTGCATAATTTGATTTTCCTTGCTTTTTTGATGGGTGCAACTTAATTTTTAGGATCTACAAGACCCCCTTCAAAGTTTTCGAAGTTTGAAAATATTCAAAGCTTCGAAATACTTTGAATTTTGATTTAAAATCAAGTTGCGCAAGTAATGCCCTGTCTGCGCAATTGGAGAAATTAGTTCCTATTTCTTCGGCGCAATCTGAGGCATCTGTTACTTTTGAAAAACTATAAATAGTTCTGATTCTTTTTTCTGTCATTCTTTACTTGTTTCCAAACGTTCGAGAGAGAAAACTCCTGAGCCAGCTCCGACCCTTCTCCGTCTTCTCCGTCGACACCAATGGCCCCGAAACGCTCCATCGCCGAGAAGGGCAAAGCCCCCACTGAGTCTTCGACTCGGGCTGTGCCTCGCATTTCTCGTCACGAAGTCGGTTATCCCGCACTGCAAGGTAGTGAACTCGATCAAAAAAACCCTTTTTAGGGTTCTTTGACATTGTCGAACCTTCGAACCTTTCTCTTTTTAGAGACTTGGTTGTATTGCGCCGCCCTGTTTAGGGTTTTGGTTGCATAAACTCAATAGTTTTCATTTTATGAAAACTATTTTCTTGCGCAATCGGTGGAAAGCGCTGGCAAATGTTCAGCACAATCTGCTGATTTGCGCAAGGCTGTCCAGCGTAAACTGATGCTTTGTGCAAGTTATTCAGCACAATCTGATGGCTTGCACAAGTGGATGAGTTAGCGCAGCTGGATACTTTGCGCATATAGGCTACATCAGCGCAATTTGATGCTATGCATATAGCGCAATCTGACTCTTGCACAATTTACTGATTTTTTAACAGACTCTTTTGACTTTGCATGTACTGAATTCTGTCTTTTTGTTTGATGCAGTCAACCTCAGGAAAGACCCAAATTATGAAGTCTTTGCAGGAACTTTAGCTGAGCCAGAGTTTAAGGAGGATCTGTCCCATGTGATATTTCCTTAGTATGCCCTGCCTTCTTCCCGACAGGCCATTCTAACAGCACAGGATAATGGGACATTGCTATGTTTGATGAACGGGCAGCCTTTACAAACTGCTGACGCCGTTACTCAAAAGAAACCTCTGTTTTTATTTGGTAAGGCTCTTGATAAGAGTTCTCAGCCAAGGCCTCGAGTTGAACAAAGACTCTTTCAGAGAGGCGAGAAAAGAATACTGTTACCAGACATTGCCAGATGCCTCCCTTTATCTCGCTATGCTCATGCGAGTTAACCCAGGAGGATGGACTGGGATATTACTCCTCTCCAGCAAGCCAGAACAGGAAGTATTTGTGTGAAAAAGGGACCGAATAACAAGGATATATTCTATAGCTCCTCTGAACGTCACAGCTCCTTGTTCAGAGGATTGAAGCCCGGCTGCATTCTACCGGAGAACTCCTCCATGCTGCTGCCAGTTAGAACACCGATCTTTGCAAATGAATTTGCGAAGGTTGAGGGAAGATATCCGGATCAGGACATCCGATTGACAGGTCTGGTAAACCCAGATAACAAAAGATGAAACTACATAGCCAATTGGATATTGGTTCAGTTCGAAGAGAAGCTCAAAGAGATTGAGCTGTACCAGGCGGTATACTCTACCGTATATGGATTCCACCCCAACCCTCATCTGTTTCTCGCTTTGGCGGAGAGGTACAATTTTAGGACAGGGACTTTCATGACACCCTGTGGAGAGATTGGACTAGCTCTTCATGAAATGAAGTATATCTCGAGCTTACCAATGGGAGACTTCCCCTATGAAGAATTTGTTCCAACCAATGATGAGTTGGACCGACTTTGTCGAGAGAACACTGATATGGTGGCCGTTTTTGAAGAATTGTTGTGCCACTATAAATCTGCTCCATGTATTACAAGAGTAGTTCCTCTGGCACTTGCTACTCGACAAAGTGGTTGCCCTATCTCTTCCTTAACCACATCATGGAGGAGAAGAAGACTAAGGAGCACGATACGTGCAACCCTACCTTCTTCAAACCACTCAACCATAGTGAGGTGATAGGATTGATGGAGGAAAACAAGGAAATGGACATCAAGGTTGATGATGAACTTCAATATCGTTCTTTCAAGACAGAAGATATTATTGAAAGTTTTATGAGAATGGACTATAGGTCCATGTCAAAGGAAGCCCAGCTGGCGGATTTCCTCACATATTGGCTCCGACGATTCGTCGTCCCTGGAGCGAGCGCCGTAGATCGCTTCCATCACGGCGTACTCTTTGCTGCCGTCCGTTTAGTCTTTGGCTATCGGATGGATCTGCTATCGGCGATGACCTGCAGAGTGAACGCGGGTCTTCGTCTTTTTGTTGATTCAATACTCAAAGGGAAAGGAGAGAAAAGGAACTTCCCTCGGCTGGAGCTTTCCTACACTTATTTGTTCGGATGGTTGCTTCTGCACTATCCTTCATTGATGAATCCTGACATGGGAACGGTCAGCGGAAGCTTCTTACGGAGATTCTCCAGGAGTAAATGGATATACCAGCCTAAGAGATTGCAGACGAGCTTTGAATCTCAGGAAAGGGTGGAATTTCTACTGTGTTCTCCCTCCAACTGGCTATGAATATATGTCTACAAATCTGGTTGATCTTGGGAGGCAGCCTTTGGGTCGTGCAGCATTTGATTGGCTGAGGACAATTAGGCCGTCGTACTTGGTTTATAGATTTGAAGATGAATGTTACTTGGAACCATATCTTCCCAGCCGCTTTGCTCGTCAATTCGGCTACGGCCAATTCTACGTGGGTAGCGCCATAACGTGCCTGCAAGGACAAGGTTATTTGATCGATGGCGCCCGGGCTTGGGCTTATTATAACGCTCGAGACACAAAAACAATGTTCTCGATGCCGACGAAAAGAACCATGGCCTGCGGATGCTGTACACATATTCAATCTTTTACACATCGGCGAACACCTTTGCTGAGAATTTCAGTCTTGCCGATAGCTTCGCGTAGCGACCAGATTAAAGAAGGGAACAACTGTTGTGGTGGCTCCTGGAAACGAAGAAGAGCGTGAACCGGCCGATGCGCCATTGGAAGCTTTGAGGGAAGCCAACTTCCCGGAAGAAGTCAACGAACCATTGCGCATCTATTTGAAAGTTGTCAAATATCCCGCCAAGATGAGGAAGAGAAGGAGAGAAGAACCTTCTTCTCCAGTTGCGAAGAAGAAACTTGTCTTGGAACCATCAGAAAGGGTCACGACCCGATCACAATCTCGGCAGCAGGCCGAATCAACTCAAAGAAAAGAGGTGGCGACCCGGACCTCTATCCAAAGGCAAGACAATGTTATAGATGTAGAGAGTCCAGAGAGACCTCTACATAGAAAGATAGTCTTCCGGAGAAAGAAGGTAGTCACTCCTCGACCTATGTCATCGGTCGTAGCTAGTGTTATTTCGGAGTTACAATGTCATCTCCTACTCCTGCCCCTGAACCCAGGAAGGAAACTCCTAGTCCAGAACAGAGGGATGAGGCTGTAGAGCCCAGGGAAGACATTTTGGAGAGAGAGGATAAAGTTTTGCGATCTCCTTCACTCGCAGTGGAAACCACACAACTTTCTGCTACACCAGGAACACTCCGTGAAGAAGAAGATCGTTTAATGATCGATGCATTGAATGATTGTGACTTCGGCCTGCAAGATGATGTAGATCCGACCGCCGCAAACTGACAGCGAAGATGCACCAGAGGACAGTATAAGTAATGAAGATGCATCAACAGAAGCTATTGATGATACTTTAAATCCAGAAGAGGACGCTAATGTCCATGTATCCTCGAAAGCTGTTGATGACACGCTGAATCCTGAAGAGGATGTTGAGGTGCATGTGTCTCCAGAAAAGAATGCGGGTGAAGAAGTAGCACCTG
>JANAVB010019329.1:0-23854 GCA_029216955.1 Iris pallida
AGTATATTTATTCGAAAAATTTAATCGTATTTCCTTTTTTTAAATATCAAATTATAATTTCTATTTAGTATAATATATATCTTCCGAATTTAAATTGCATTATAATTTTTAAGCCATGACCTTTAGATCAATCTTAAATGGAATAGTTAAGTAAAAATTACAACTATCAAGTTGAGTAGAATAATAATTTTCAACATATTAGTTATAGGTATACTACTTGAAAAAAATAAAATTGTGAATAAATTAATACTATACCTATAATTT
Organism: Iris pallida; assembly: GCA_029216955.1. NCBI lineage: Eukaryota > Viridiplantae > Streptophyta > Magnoliopsida > Asparagales > Iridaceae > Iris > Iris pallida. The sequence goes on from JANAVB010019329.1 coordinate 265, forward strand.
CAATTGAATAAACTAATTATACTCCTTAAAAATAAATTAGGGTTAAATTGTTTCCTAAGACCTTAACTAAAACTAGAAAATACATAATATACGTACAAGTGAAAGTTAATCTCAACCAAAATTTCCTGGATTTTGGTTCCAAATCCAATGTGAAGTGGGAATCCAAGCCTACTCCAAACTAACTAAACAGTCCCCAAGGAAATCCAAAGCCTAACATACATTACTTTACAATTTACATGTAGCACTTTAAAAACGTTCATTAAGATTTTATTTGCATGGTAACCTTCATAATTAATACTGATGTTATATAGGATTTAGAGCATCTCCAACCCTATTGTGAGTTTAGAAAAAATGGTTGCCACATAGGAATGACAAACTTTCATTTCAAAATTATTCTCCAATGCAAATGTAGAATAAATCATGAAGTTGACATGGCAATGACATAGCAAGGACAATGTGAAGTTGGTTGTCTAGATCTAGACTGTGCTTCAGAATGACTTTGTCTCCACATCATCAATTATGAAGAAATATTTATAAAAAAAATGAAGAAGTGTAGAGTTGTCTTGGAAATTGAAAAAATACTTTTAATTGTCTTCTCAATACTTTTGCATTGAAGAACACTTTTTATTGTCTTGTGTGAATCATCTTGTCACATAGGAAAGACATTGTCTTGTGCCAAATAACAACACAAAACAAGACAATAGGGTTGGAGATGCTCTTAGTATTCTTAACATAACATTTGTTTGCTATGTTTTCATAAATTATTTTTTAAATGAACAATCCAGCTGCCTATACAAACCCAAATCCAAACCTGACAGACTGGTTTCTCCAGTTTGCACTTTGCAGAATAAATGTGAGAGGGAGTTGAAAAGATTACAGAATCGATGGAATAGGGAGTTCAAAAGATTGGATGAATGTCATCAAAGACACTGTTGAATCATGAATAGAATTCAACAAGCATCAACTCTAGGATTTAAATCTGCCTATGCAGTATATCTACAACTCATCAACATTCCATACAAATCTCTCCCCCAAGTCTCCGATCACTTGGAACTCAACTCTGCATCATAAATGTCCTGTGTAATGTTGAAAAAAATTAATACACTGTTATATCTCACCCTCACACATAATTTAAGAAAGCAAAGGCACACCAACAGAATAAACTTATCAAAACCACCAGTTACACAGTGATCAAAATTAACAAACAACAGGCAGCAATCACAAATATAAAACTTCCATTTCAGTTTCCTAAAGCATGATCATCCACTTAGATAATTTGAGTGTACAAAAGTAGATAACATAAATTAATCCCCACAAACTGTCGCAATTACTAATAATACTGTTCAAGTCTACCACTGGATTAACAAAATAGGTGGACTTAGTTTCTAAAACCCCTGCTGTTTCTCCTTCCCCTGGCCTTCTCAAATTTCCTTCCCTTGGCGCGGACATAAGGCTTTGTGTGGCTGTGTGGCACACCAGGGGCCGGACCAAAGTGCCTCACAGCTTCCCTGGCATTCTTTGGGCCCCTCAAGAGAACCTGAAGAATGATTACATGGGGGCATTAGAAAAGCCTACAGACATCAAATCATTTTGCAATTATGCAATGTAGTTACTGGTTGCATCAAATTAGTAATTATAAAGTATGGCAAGCAAACATTTTTCACTATTAAGTAGACATCGTGGGAACAGATAGGCAATGGTTGACCACATAAATGAACTTTGCCAACTTACTCCTAGATAGTGACAGAGATGTTAGATTATTTACAACAAAAACTGCTTTTGGTAAAAATATTACTTTGTAGAAGATGTGGATACTGACCTTTTGCTTTAATATTGAGTACTAGTATCCTTGCAGTTAATAAAATTGCATTTCTAATTGGCTAGCTCTGGTCTTCTACAAAATACAGCACGGCGCTCTAGTCCAGATTTTCATCAAAATTGTAGAGGAACTACACCCTTTAGCATAGAGCATGTTCAACTAGTTAAATCATAAATACATGTATTAACTACAAGGATACACTGATGGCAGCAGGGAATTCACCCATGTTAATCTTGTCTACCTAAAAAGGAGACATTTATAATCCCAGATAGTTTCAGTCACCCTAGAAATCATTGCTAAGAGCTATCATTGCACCCATGAAAGACTAAGGAGAAAATGAAAAAAAAAAAAAATGGAAACTAGTGCAACCCAGGACATTGGAAAAAACATTCCTGACACTAATTCATGTGTCAAACATATCATTCGAGGCAGCATTTTCAACTGATGGACAAATTTCAGACCTGCATGGGTATGGTACTCTACTAGGCAAATTTCTATCTTGGGTTGGAAACAAATCATAGCACGCAAAAACATTGTAATATTTTGGTTCAAATATTCCAGAGTTATTATCTAATTAAGTAACAAATATTAGCTTTTGTTGTCACACCTTTTTCAATGATTTCTTTCTAGGTATACAAGCACAAATTTACTTGTATACAAGGAAATATTTTTTAGTTGGGTATTTTTCAATAGGTGTATTAAAACATTTTCCTAAGAAAATACAATATGTATGAGTAGGAAACTCAAAAGTCCATAAGAGACCCAGGACAAAATCCCCCTAAATTCCAAAAATTCTAAAACATGTACAAGAGTAGAAAATTCCCAAGTTTTATAGAAAACTCAGGGACATGAAACTCCATAAAATTCATATTTTACATATGAATCTAGAACAAAGCATCAAGAGTCATTTCTTCTTGAAGCTGAAAGGAGAGTCAGAATTATAATAACATTTGTATCTTATTTTGAAGATTTAAGAAAATATATGTGTATGAAAGAAGGAAATCCCAAGTTCTATAACTCAGGACATGAAACTCCCTGAATTCCAAAATTTGTGTATGCCTCAAGAACAAAGCATCAAGAATTTATGGTTTTGAAGCTGAAAGGAGAGGCAGAAATATAATAGCAAACATTTGTAACTTCCCTTTTAGAAAAATATACTGTGTATGAAAGAAGGAAATCCCAAGTTCTATAACTCAGACATGAAACTCCCTGAATTCCAAAATTTGTATATGCCTCAAGAACAAAGCATCAAGAATTTGGTTTTCTTGAAGCTGAAAGGAGAGGCAGAAATATAATAGCAAACATTTGTAACTTCCCTTTTAGAAAAATATACTGTGTATGAAAGAAGGAAATCCCAAGTTCTATAACTCAGGACATGAAACTCCCTGAATTCCAAAATTTGTATATGCCTCAAGAACAAAGCATCAAGAATTATGGTTTTCTTGAAGCTGAAAGGAGAGGCAGAAATATAATAGCAAACATTTGTAACTTCCCTTTTAGAATGATAGAAATAACAGTAGTAGGAACTCCCAAGTTCATAATCATCATTCGCTTTGCCAAGTAAAAAAAAAAAAAAGTTTCCCTATACTCGTGTTAGCTCTCAGATATTTCATGTACTGATCTTGCAATAAATGGAATCTCTCAAAATGATGGGTTAAGAAAATAGTATCATCGCTTTGCCACTTAAGATGAAAGGGAAAAAAAACATTTAAGTTACATAATACTCATCTTGGTTCAGATATTTCATGTAATTTTCAATTCACTGATCTTCCAACAAATGGAATCTCTCATAATGAGCTGGGTTAAGAAAATATCATCATCTTTGCCACTTAAGATGAAGTAAGAAAGATAATACATTCAAGTTACATAATAGTATAATACTAATCTTGGCTCAGATATTTCATGTATGTTTTCAATTCCCTGATCTTCCAACAAATGGAATCTCTCATAATGAGCTGGGTTAAGAATATCATCATGCTTTGCCACTAAAATTGGCATGGACTAAAACAAAAACAATAAAAAATACATATATACCATTAAGAAAGCATAAAAGGAATTGACGAAGTTCCTCAGTAGTTGACTTATATCAAACTTTCATGATTTAAGTCCGCCAATCTTCCAACAAATGGAATCTCTCACAGCAAGATGGGATAAAACAGTGTCATCGTTGCTTTGCCACTTAACTTAGATGTGAACTGAAGCAGACAGCATACAAAACTATATGGCCAATAAAACATTATGTGAATTTGTTTTTAGCTAGTAAAGATTAGAAAGTGGTGGTTGTACTTAGTGCTATTCATTTGTGAGAGGTTCGCACTTGAAGTGGGATTTTGTCCAGGACTGAGACATACACTGCTTGTTGATCACAAGCAATTCCCAGATTGGAAACTCTAGAACAAAAAATGGTCCCTGTTTAGTTGAATTATCCTTTATCCTTCTATTACATAGACAAAATAAGTGCAACTGGTGACAGTTGTCCCATTCCCACCTAAGTATAATTAAATTGATAAAAACACAAATTATACTCATTTCAGCCATCCTGCTATTTGTATTGAAAGAACAAATTGTGGCTTGAACCATGGTAGTCAAAGGCGCGCCTCGTAGCAAGGCGCAACATCTGCGCCTCACTACTAGGCGAAACGCCTTTCCCCAGGCGCACCTAAGACGCGCCTTTAGGTGCGCCTTTTAGCAAGGCGCAAACAAGAAAAGGCGCGCCTAATGTATTTTTTTAAAAAAAACTTTGGGGCATGAAATACCCTTACCACGTAAAAGTATGAGGGAGGTAGCATTTTGCATGGTTGACAAAGTTGGCTATAGTTGAACTTGAAAACTAAAATTTACTAAAAGCGTGGTAGGAAGAATACAATTTTTTGTTAGTCTTGTTGAGTACTATTGTTGTTTTGCTAGTTCACTTAATTATATTTTAACATGTTTTTGTTGGTTTTTATATGTTATTTGATTTTATTTCTTACATTACTAATTTATTTATTTATGTATGTATATTTTTGTTATTTTTTATTTTGCGTCTCGCTTCGCTCGGACGCCTTAAGTGCGCCTTGCGCCTTGCGCAATATGGACCCGTTGTGCCTCGAGTGTGCATTGCGCTTTTGACTACCTGGCTTGAACTAATAAAAATGAGTACTGGAAATTGCTGAGAACCCATTTCGGGATGGACTTTTATGAAATGCCCACCCGCTGGATGAGTTTTATGAAATGCCCAGAATTAAGTATTTTCACGTTAAATATTCCAAGATTCCCTTTTAGATGCCACCCGCTGGAAACTGCTATTTTTATAATACCGAAACTACCCTCCGCACGAATTGGTCATCTATATGTATTTGAATTCAAAAAACTCAGATCTGGATTGCGATTTTCGTCTTCTTCTTCACTGAAAATCTGAATTCATTGCTCTCATATTCAACAGAGATCGCAAAGATCGTTCGTAGTTCGGTGTGCTTTTCTTCGGTCGAACTCAGATCATCGCTCGTCATCATCATCACCATCATCATCATCTTCATCGACGTCAATTGTGGAGAGAAGATCTTTCTTCTTCTTTTCCATAAGAATTATCATCGCTTTGAAAGAAGAACGAAACTCTTTATTCCTAAAAAACTAAATTACACAGAGAATGGCCATTCTCCTACGTTTTAACACTGGAAATGACCATTCTCTGTGTAAATTAACACGGAGAATACCATTCTCCGTTTTATTTAAAACGGAGAATGACATTCTCCGTGTTTCTAACACGGAGAATGGCCATTCTCCTGCGTTTTAAACACTGAAATGACCATTCTCCGTGCTAAATTAGACGGAGAATGACAATTCTCCGTTTTATTTAACACGGAGAATGACCATTCTCCGTATAAATTAACACGAAGAATGCCATTCTCCGTTTTATTTAAAACGGAGAATGACATTCTCCGTGTTTCTAACACGGAGAATGGCCATTCTCCTGCGTTTTAAAAACACTGAAATGACCATTCTCCGTGCTAAATTACACGGAGAATGACCATTCTCCGTTTTATTTAACACGGAGAATGACCATTCTCCGTTTTATTTAACACGGAGAACGTCATTCTCCGTTTTATTAAAACGGAGAATGCCATTCCTCCTGCGTTTTAACACTGAAATAACCATTCTCCGTTCTAAATTACACGGAGAATGCTATTCTCCGTTTTATTTAACACGGAGAATAACATTCTCCGTTTTATTTAACACGGAGAATGGCATTCTCCGTGTTTCTAACACGAAGAATGGTCATTCTCCTGTGTTTTAACACTGGAATGACCATTCTCCGTGATAAACTACACGGAGAATTGCATTCTCCGTGTAAATTAAGACGGAGAATAGTCATTCTCCGTGTAATTTAGCACGGAGAATGGTCATTCTCTGTGTAAATTAAGACGGAGAATGCCATTCTCCGTTTTACTAACACGGAGAATAACCACCCTCATGCGAAATTAACATTTTTTGTGTTCTAACACGGAGAATGGCCATTCTCCTGCATTTTATGGTTAGCTGAAACTTTGGAGAGCCATAACTTTTGACTGGGAGGTCGAAACGAGGTCCCGTTTGTCGCAAAATGAGCGTATCATCGAGGAGACTGAAAGTAACAGCTTCACCGTTAGACGGCCTTCCGAAATTTTAGAATCGCAAAAAAAATGATGTTTGGACCTCCGTTTTAGCACTTTTGTCGTTTGTCCCGGTCTTTCCGAAATTTTCCAACGAGTTTTTGAAGATTTTTGAGGAGAAAACCTAGATTCGAAAGTGTGCAGCATATGGAAGAAGATGAAGTATCGAAACATTTTTTTTAAGAGCAGTTTTGTGGGTGTTTTCAATAAATTAAAAGGAAGGACAAAAGGATCATTTGGAACCCGCTTTGGATAAGTTTCTCTAATTCTGGGCACGCGATGAAAAAAATTTTAGCGGTGGATTTTACATAAAACTTTTTAAGTTTTGGGCATTTCATAAATCCTCCCTACATATTAATTAGAAATTGACTTATGTTAAGAGTAATTATACTGTTTAATCCTATAATTAAAAGTTACAGTCATGCATATTATATTAAATATGCAAGATGATGAAAAAACAAACAGCGCAAAAAACTTATCCTAATTACATAAAGCACAACTATAATCCTACAATTCTAACTATTTTCAAATAACTATAGTCCTACAATCCTAAAATCAGCAAGCTACAAGTCTACAACCAATGTAGGCATACAACCAATGTAGGCATCATCATACACATACAGTGATCAGTAAAACAGATCTGTAATCATATAAGGAGTTAGCTTTACAGGTGGAATCCATTGATCTAGTTCATACCGTGTTCTGCCCAAGTGGTGCCCTAAGTGCAAGCTGGTCAAAGGTCAAACACTCTCCCCCTGATTTCAGGATTCTTGCCCTTGCAGTCTCTGTGAACCTCAGTGCAGCGACCTTCATTGCTGGGACTTCATAAACCCGTTTGTCATCAGTTACAGTGCCAACAATGACCGCAATCTTGTCCTCCTACAACCAACACAATGTATTAGAAATAGAATGTTTGATAGGGTTAGACAGATATGGCAACCATATGTAGTATAGAACCATGAGCTTGGGGTTTCAAATTTCAGTGTCAAAGTCCACAAAAAAGAAACAACTTTCAGATGAAATTTACAGCCAGGTTGAAAACTATCCGACCCAACATGATTAACTAAGGAATTACATGATTAACTAAGTATTATAGACTACTTGCTAACAAGAGTAACATTAGCAGTAATGATCAAATGGCTTTTGTTCTGAGAGCAAACCGACAAAATATTCAGATGACATTCTGGTTCACAACATAGGACACAAATGCTACATGACACAATGCAAAGATGAAGCATCGACTTTGGCATGTTCTAGTGTATTTTCAGTGCCATATCTGCACTTCCTAGTATGACTTTGCTTATCAACTACTTGTGCTTTTGGTCGGCCTAAAACTGAACAAAATATAATAAGTTCAATCTAAAATATTATGATTCAAGCAAGTTCAACAATATTCATTTGATTGTTGCTAAGAACTGTCGCATTGTGACATTAACATCGATAAATATATCTACCAACTAACAATATTAGTTAAGAAGTGGAATCAAAGCACCCAACTTTCAACTGATCTAAACCAGCAAAATATAAAAGAATCCAATACATCAATCAATAGATCAATCCTTTTAATTAAGTTTGTACCACGCTGGGATTCGAACATCAAAACTTAATAAGAACCCTCACATTGTCGCATTAGCATTCATATAAATCTCCCAACTAACAATATTACATAAGAAATGCAAAAGAAGCATAGAAATTTCATTTGTTCTGAACTAAAAGACAATATAAATGGATACCTTCTCCTTCATGAAGGTGACGAGCCTCTTGAGCGAGATCGGCGGCTTGTTGGTCCTGCTCATGAACAGCCTCTTCAATATCACGGCATTGAAGCTGCTCTGGGTCCTCCTAACCAGAAACTTATAAAGCTGCCATTTTTAAAACAAAAACGAATCAAAATCACTACTTTTTGGCGGTGAACGAAGGGGGGAGGTGGGATCGAGAGTTCTCACCTTGACGAGGAGTTTGAGGTAGACGTCGTCTGACCTCGGCGCTGTACGCTTCGTCCTCTTGCTCCTTCCGCCGGCGACGAGATCGATCCCCTGCCATTAGAAGCAGAACGAAGAAATTAGGGTTACGGTTACGTTTATGGGGGAGGAGGAGGAAGAAAGAAGGGTTTGCACACCATAGCGGACTGAGATGCTCCAGCACTTAAGAAAAACCCGGCGGCTTCGATTATATATACAGAAGAAAGAAAATTCTAGGGTTTTATGAAGGAGGTTGCAAGCGTGAGTTGAGGCCGAGGCCGTCGGATGATAAAGGGCGGAAGATCTGGACCGTATGCTGTAGAGGATCGATGAATGCATGGTCTGGTCCAGCCCATGATTAAATGGGCTGATTCAAATGTTGGGCTGCCTTTAAAATATTGTTTAAATAATCTTAGGATTGAAGACAGACTCAAAATGAGCTGTCTAAGTCTAAGAGCATCTCCAACCATGTTGTCTTATTTTGTGTTGTGATTCCTATGTGGTATGAGACACAAGACAATATCTTTCCTATGTGGCAAGATGATATTCACACAAGACAATGAGATAAAAAAAAGTTTTTTCCAATGCAAAAGTATTAAGAAACAATAAGAAATATTTTTTTCAACTTCCAAGACAACTCCTCAACTTTTTATTTTTTTTATAAATATTTCTATTCATAATTGATGATGTGGAGACAAAGTCATTGTGAAGTGCATTGTCTAGATCTAAACAACCAACTTCACATTGTCCTTGTCATATCATTGTCATGTCAACTTCATGCTTGATTCTACATTTGCATTGGAGAATGATTTTTGAAATGAAAGCTTGTCATTCCTATGTGGCGACCATTTTTTTCTAAACTCACAATAGGGTTGGAGATGCTCTAAGTTGAATGTATATTCTCACTTAATTTAGAAAAACAATCTAAAATTATTTTAATTACCACTGTATGTATATACCTCACCTAAAAATATTCCTAAAATTATAACATATATCTAAATGTTATAACATATCTACAACAAATCCAAATTAGAATATATTCAATTCAAATTATATTTAAATAACTACATGGTGTTATCTAGACATATATCCTAAATCTAAAAACATACATATATCAAATTTTACTTAAAATATTTAAAACTATATTTAAACTATTGATAGTGATATTGATGTCTTGCTAGTGATCTTAATGTCTTGCCTTAGAGTCAATTAACAAGCAGTAACTCAAAATACTTACTACTTAGTCCAGGACTTTAACTAAAAAAACATAACATGCATGACATAGTAAACATGTCACAATTCTCATTTGTCATACCACATTGGCTCAAGCCGTAACTCAAAATACTTACTACCTATTCCATGACTTTACCTGTCCATTTCGAAGACTTTGCTCTTACCTGCTCAATCCAGGGACTTACCATAAATGTCGAGTCAACGGTCCCAACAATTGTTGCAACAATATACATATTCATCATTCTATTATAACAGTTTAATATCAACATGATTACTTATATTTCATTATATTTATTGCTTTCTTGATTTCTAGCTAGGTATCATTGATCAGAACATTACGCAATAATAAAGTAATTATTTTGTTAAGCACGAAGATAAAGGGTCGAATAATCAAAGCCACTCACTTGTTGGTGAATTGTTAAAGAAAAAAATCTTCCATATAACGGTCAACCTTCGTTTTTTTCTCTTCCATATGACGGTCAAGCTTCGCATACTTGTTCACTTGTATTTGCACCAACAACGATTTAGAACACTTCTTTTTCTCTTAGAAATTTGAAATGAATGCGAAGGTAGTAAAATCAAGCAATAAAAACATTCATCGACAACATCCACGAAAACGTACTATAAAACTAATAGCGAAAGCAACATCAAAATTCGAACAATGCAAAAGTTTGAGGAAAAGATTCTGATATAGAGTTCATTTTTCGAGACATGATCACTGCATATAGGGTACAATTCTAAATAATCTAATCCATAAAGAGAAAAGGGTCTCAATTCACTAGTCCCGATCAATCGATACATGCAAGATTTTTCTGTTATCTGATTCCAACTAGCCGTTACAGCCACTAGCCCTCACATTACTCTGCAACGAAAACATGACACTACACAGTAACACATTGATAAAAAGTTCCAAGCTCGGAACTTAAAATAAAAACCCACCTCTATCGAATAAATAAGAAAACTTTTCCTTCATATTCGTTTCGAGCTCCCAAGTTAATTCCTCGACATAATGATTGCACAAAAACTGTCACTTCCCGTTCCCAGAATACGTATTCTAAATACAAGTACTGCTGGAATGTATTCATTTAATATTTATCATGTATTGTTCTGTATTTAAATTCCTTTAATTTTCTGTTAATTTATTTCCTGCAATTTTATTTCTGCACTTTATTTTCTGCTTTTATTCCTGTATTTATTTTCTGCTTTTACCTCTTTGCTTTGCTTGCGGGTTGGCCTTGGATGAACCCATTGGACCCGGCCCAATACTCTCACCTACCACCACCCTTTCATTTAAAGCCCAAAACCATTTCTCTCTCTTCATTACTTCTTTCCATTTCACTTCTTCTTTCTCATAACTCTTCCACCAACCTAGAAGAGATAGGCAAGTGCAACTTGCTTCTTGATGGATCCCCATTTTTATTGTTCCATCATCTTCCTCATTTGATTCTAAGCCTCTTTAGTACTTAGCATTTTCAATTTCCATGGCTGATTTGTTGTAGATCTAAGTTTGTTACATTTTCGGATTTCTTAGGTTTTGATCTAGTAAACTTTGTTATCTTCAAGTTTCGATGGTTCCATGTTGTAGAGAATTTCGTTCTACCCAATTTTGACCTATGGAAGTCCATATTTGGGCTTGGGATGAAGGATTTATGGAGCTTGGAAGCAATGGCTTCCATGGTTTCCATGGTTCTGTTCTCAGAAATTCGGAGGAGAAGAACAGTCACAGCCGCATCAAATCTTCATTCCTCAGCGCATGGAAATCTTTATTCCCACAGCCGCATCAAATCTTCATTCCTCAGCGCATGAAAATCTTTATTCCCACAGCCGCATCAAATCTTCATTCCTCAGCGCATGGAAATCTTTATTCCCACAGCGCATCAAATCATTTCCACAGCGCATGAGTCATTTATTTCCCACAGATTCCCTCAGGCGCATGAGTTTATTTATTTCCCAATCACTTCTCACAGCCAAGGCGCATGAGTTTATTTATTTTCTAATCACTTCTCACAGCCAAGGCGCATGAATTTATTTATTTCCCAATCACTTCCCACAGCCAAGGCGCATGAGTTTGTTTATTTCTCAATCCTTTCCCTCAGGCGCATGAGTTTATTTATTTCCCATAGATTCCCTGAGTTTATTTATTTCTCACAGCCACCTTCCTCAGGCGCATGAATTTATTTATTTCCCAATTATTTCCCACAGTGCGTGAGATTGTTTATTTCTCAATCTTATTCCACAGCGCATGATATTTATTTCCCACAGCGCATGAGATTATTTGTTTCCCAATCTTATTCCTCGGGCGCATGAGATTATTTATTTCCCAATCTCATTCCTCAGGCGCATGAGATTATTTATTTCTCAATTTCCCAATCTCATTCCTCAGGCGCATGGATTATTTATTTCTCAATCTTATTCCACAGCGCATGATATTTATTTCCCACAATCTCATTCCTCAGGCGCATGAGATTATTTATTTCCCAATCTCATTCCTCAGGCGCATGGATTATTTATTTCCCAATCTTATTTCACAGCGCATGAGTTTAATTATTTCCCAATCATTTCCCTCAGGCGCATGATATTATTTATTTCCCAACATTTCCCACAGCGCATGAGATTCTTTATTTTCCAAACATTCCCCACAGTGCATGAGATTTATTTATTCCCCAATCATTTTCCACACTGCATGAGATTTATTTATTCCCCAATCATTTTTACAGCGCATGAGATTCTTTATTTCCCAAGCATTATTTATTTCCCAATGTTTATTTTCCGAATTTGGCATTAATTAACATTGATTGTTATCTTGATTAATTATTGATCATGTGTTCCTAGATGGAACTAAGAGACTGGCTAGTCGTCTTATTGAAATGAATGAATGAGACACGTTCATATTAAGTATGAACTACTATAATCGATTGGCCGATCCCGAATCTTGACATACAGGCATACATGCAGGCTTCAATTTATTTATTTATTTATTTTACTATAAAAGAAGCATGTGTACTTTATGGTCAAGGTATGATTGTTCCGTGGTTAGTTTGGATTGTTGCATTACGCTATGTAAGACCTACAACCTAACCGCACGGGCATCGTTGTAGAGTTGTGCATATCGTACCCCGTACGAGAGTACTCATTCCGAATGACCATGATCCACGGCATGGGATTTCACTCAACGTAGAGACTATTAAGTTAAATAAAAATAATGATTGCATGGAGAGAATGGATTCCCGAGTTCTTACATGGCAGCCCTCTTTGGGACTATTAGTGCCCAACAGGCCGGCTGGTTCCCACAGATACTGCAAATCTGCCACACGAACAGGGAGCGGTATCTGCTTATATTATTGTATATTGTATATTGATGACGGGCGTCCCGCTGGGACTCGTCTAATTCATGATTGGCGCAATTGATTGATTGGATAGACTAGCCTTGCTTGTCCATAGTAAGAACTGAGAAATCCTTATTGCATAATTCCAGAATAACTTGGGACTCACAGTAGTAAGCCGTAGGAGTTGGATGGCCGTTTAAGTTGTTTTGTTTGTGTACTGTACCTACTCTGTTAACTAACTGAGATGATCAGAGCATCATGACATGACGGGCCAACTTCTGTCCTTGTTTGGTTGGGAGGTTGGTTCGAAGTGTCGTGATGTCACGTGAATCCCAGTAACGAGCAGAGATCTATTATTATATTCTCTTATTTACTGGTTTAATGCTTCATATCGTGCTTCCTTGTGGTACTTGCTATTAGAGGTCTAACCTCTCTGGTTTTGCATGGCCAGATTTAGAGCCGGTTCCCGAGGACTCAACTTACTTCTACCTCCAAGATGGTCAACACTAGAGGGATGATCGCAGGAGGACTCGAGTGGGTTTCTTACTTCCCCGCTCGTTTTGTTATTTACCTTATACTTTGCCGTTTGGCACCGACATGTTAGTCGGATCGTCTTGTACTTACTTTTACATAATTGTAACTAAAGTCAGACTGCAGCTGATAACAATTGTGTATATTTTTGCTACATCAGATATGGCTATGTTTTGTAAAGCCAGATATCAAGAACATTTTGACAGAGCGTTTGGGACGCCTTACTGCTTTATCTTACATGTTCTCTATTACTGTTTCTTGTTCGAATGGTTGAGACAATAGATGTGAAGTGACCATAGTGAGACCTTTATGTAGTATGCACCCCCTCGTCTGGTTAGACAGCATTGATCGTATTATACGGTATTCATCTACCCGTAATACGTAGCTGGCTGAGTCATTCTCCCGCTCTCCAGTATTCTGGTTCTGGGGCGTGATAAGGTTTTAGTGGTGGCCCATGCAGGTCTGATTTCAGACTTGTGGGGTGTTTTAATTTATAGGATGTCTCAATCACACATGTTTCCCCTTGATCTCCTGATTCGTATTCTCGATTCTAGCTTGACATTCCGGTATCCTTTGACTTCATTGATCTTCCCTGTCCGACCGTTTGATTATTCTCTTGTCCCTTTTCTTAGGGGCACCTCGTCCGCATCTGTCAGGATTGGGCAACAACAACAAGGGCAACATGGGCAACCTGACCAGGTTGGTCAGCAACAAGAGCCAGTACAACCTCAAGAGGCTATTCAAGAAGAGGTGATAGTGGAACCAGCAGTTGGACCGCAGTATCCGGAGGTTCCAACACCACCAATAGTTCCACCTACCCCAGTGGAAGTGGACACACCAGCCCTTCTGGAGATCATGAGAGGGATGATGGCTACTCAGCAACATCAGATGTTAGCCCAGCAGCGCATGCACGCTCAGTTACAAGAGCAGAATGTACTACTTAACCAAGGATTGCAGACAGCTTTGGAAAGAGGGGCAAGGCCAGATTCAGGAGCATCAGCCAGGTTTTGCAAGTACAACCCCCGCCGTTTCGAGGGCACGGAAGATGCCATTTCAGCAGATGCATGGCTTAAGGATATGGAGGCTATTCTGACAGCAGCTAAGGTGCCAGCAGAAGAACGTGTGGATCTAGTGAAGCTGTTACTTCAAGATCTCGCACGTGATTGGTGGGAATCAGAGGAGGTAGGCATCAGACGTCCTGTGACTTGGGACGATTTTACAGCAAGATTCAAGACGAAGTACTATGGAGTTGTGGCGCAATTTGAGCTACAACAGAAGTTTATCAATCTTAGACAGGCTGGCAAGACTGTAGATGCTTATGCAGCAGAGTTCTGCAGATTGAGTAGGTTCGCCCCAGAGATGGTAGCAACAGAGAGCCAGAGGGCTATGAGGTTCCAGCAAGGGTTTCATCTTGAGCTCTTGCAATTGATAGAGGGGCACAATTACCAGACTTTTGACGAAGTATTAACGGCAACTCGAAGGCATGAGATCACTATTCAGAGGCTTGCGGTGAGGACTGGGGGTCAGAAGAGATCCCATAGTCAGATTGAAGGAGGAGGGGGAGCGGCGCCCCGAACAACATCACCATCCCTTGGCATTCGCATTCACGATGTGGCAATGCGAGGGCCAGCACCACCACCCAGGCAGCAGCAACAGCAACAGAGGAAGAACCAGCAACCCCCAGCGGGTTGTACTTATTGCGGGAAGATAGGGCACACTAGAGATGTGTGTCGGACATTGAACAGACTGTGTTTGATATGTGGAAATCCAGATCATCGGGTTACCACATGTCCTATGAATTCGAGGTCAGGAGGACCAGTGCAACAGTTTCCTGCTCTGCCAGCACCAGGGGCAGGGCAGTATCGAGGACCCGCAGTGGCAGTGAGACCATTGGCCCAGCGTCCGTTAATGCCACAGGCTCAGATATTTTGGCAGCAGGGACCGCCGATGCAGCAAACACCAGCATAGACCACCCCAGCATCACCAGGGCAGGGGCCAGCGGCAGCACCAGGCTAGGCCGCAGCATGGAAACCAGCAAGGAGGTCGAGGGCAGGCATTCACTCTGTCCTTGGAAGAGGCATTGGCATCAGGAGATGTTGTGGCAGGTAACATTCTCGTCGCCTCTTATCCCGCAGTAGCATTGTTTGATTCGGGAGCATCGCACTCATTATATCTGCACAATTTGTAACACGGCTAGGAATGGAGTTCGAGGCATTGCCAGGGAGGTTGAATATACTCACTGGCAATGGGCTCGTAGGAGTTAGTAGAGTTATTCTAGCGTGTAGCGTTGAAGTTTGCGGGCATTCCTTACCCGCCCGTTGATAGAATTTCCTGTTGGAAATTTCGACGTTATTTTAGGCATGGACTGGCTGAAAGACATCATGCGACGATAGATTGTCGTAGAGGAAGTGTATCTTTTGATATTCCAGGCATAAGAGATTCACCTTAGTCGATCAGAGCAACTCGCAAGAGCAGGGAGTAATAACGGCAATGGAAGAAGTTCAGTTCCAAGGTAGTTGAAGAATTTCTGGACGTATTTCCGAAGAACTTCCAGGTCTACCACCAGTTAGAGATATTGAGTTCAGTATAGAATTGGCACCTGGAACTAAACCGATATCAGATCGGGTTTACAGAATGGCGGATTCAGAGCAGGCCAAGGTATATCAGCACATAGAGGAACTGAAGGAGAAGAAGTTCATCCAAGCTAGCGTGTCATCCTGGGCAGCACCAGTGGTACTTGTGGGGAAGAAGGATGGATCATCCAGATTGTGCATTGATTACAGGAAGCTTAACGCAGCAACAGTGAAGAACAAGTACCCATTACCCAGGATCGATGACTTGTTTGATCAGTTGAGCAAAGCTAGAGTTTTCTCCAAGATAGATCTTCGTTCAGGGTATCATCAAGTGAGGGTTCGGAAGGAGGATATTCCCAAGATAGCATTCAGGTCGAAGTATGGACATTATGAATTCTTAGTAATGCCGTTTGGTTTGACCAATGCTCCAGCAGTATTTATGGATTTGATGAACCGCATCTTTATGCCATACTTAGATCAGTTTGTCGTTGTTTCTTGA
Organism: Iris pallida; assembly: GCA_029216955.1. Classification (NCBI taxonomy): domain Eukaryota; kingdom Viridiplantae; phylum Streptophyta; class Magnoliopsida; order Asparagales; family Iridaceae; genus Iris; species Iris pallida. The sequence continues at coordinate 16,838 of JANAVB010019329.1, forward strand.
CGACATTCTCGTATACTCTGCTAGTGAAGAGGAGCATGAAGACCACCTCAGGAAAGTGTTACAGGTTCTGAGAGAGAACCAGTTGTATGCCAAACTCAGCAAGTGTGAGTTCTGGACGAATCACATTTCATTTTTGGGTCATATCATATCAGGAGCTGGAGTAGCAGTAGATCCAAGAAGGTAGAAGCAGTAGAGAGTTGGCCAGTACCCAAGACCGTAGCAGATGTACGGAGTTTCTTGGGATTGGCAGGATATTACAGAAGGTTTGTATCAGACTTTGCACGCTTTCAGCACCCATGACCCGCTTGACACGGAAGGATGTACCATTCGTCTGGTCGGCAGAATGCCAGACATCATTGAGAATCTGAAGCAGAAGTTGATATCAGCGCCTATTCTTACATTACCAGTTGGACCCGGAGGTTTTACCGTTTATTGTGATGCGTCAGGTAAAGGACTTGGATGTGTCCTCATGCAACATGGGAAGGTGATAGCGTATGCATCTAGGCAGCTTCGAGACCACGAGAAGAATTACCCAACTCATGATTTGGAGTTGGCGGCAGTAGTATTCGCTTTGAAGCTATAGGCATTACTTATATGGTGATCGAGTGGACATGTACACGGACCACAAAAGTCTGAAGTACATCTTTACTCAGAAGGAGCTGAACATGAGACAGAGAATGGTTAGAGCTGATCAAGGATTATGACGTGGAGCTTCAGTATCATCCAGGCAAGGCTAATGTGTAGCAGACGCTCTCAGCAGGAGAGACGGCGCATTTATGTTAACAACAGAAGCACATTTTAGAAGACCTTCAGGAGATGGGCATCGAGGTTATACTTCCTAGTGATGTAGGAGTTCTGGCGAGTCTACAAGTTCAATCCACTTGGTAGATAGGATCAAGACAGCTTAGACACAAGACCCAAGGATTCAGAAGCTTAGGGAAGAATGTGAGTCAGGACTCAGGAAGGAGATGCAGATTCATGAGATGGTACACTTAGGTTTGGGACACCCTATGTGTGCCTAGTAGAGATATCAGACAGGAGGTTATGGCAGAAGCTCACAGTTCTCAGTATTCTGTACACCCTGGAGGGACCAAGATGTACCAAGATATCAAGCAACACTTCTGGTGGAACGGGATGAAGAGGGAGATAGCTAGATTTGTTTTTCGTTGCTTGGTATGTCAGCAAGTGAAGGCAGAGCAGCAGAGGCCACTGGATTATTGCAACCGCTTCCTATCCCGGAATGGAAGTAGGAGCATATCACAATGGACTTTGTGACCGGTTTACCGAGATCACCAAGTGGTAAAAATGTTATTTGGGTGAGTATATCGGCTTACAAAGGTGGCGCACTTTTTTTCCTTTCAGAGTAGGTCAATCTACGGAGAAGTTGGCAGAATTGTATATGCAGCAGATAGTCAGACAGCATGGGGTCCCAGTCAGTATTGTGTCAGACAGAGATACCCGTTTTATATCACATTTTTGGAAGAGCTTACATCATAGCCTGGGTACCAAGTTAAGGTTTAGCACGGCTTACCATCCCCAGACAGACGGGCAATCAGAAAGAACAATTCAGACTTTGGAAGACATGTTCGAGCTTGCACTCTGGATTTTGGAGGATCTTGGGAGAGCCACCTGTACTTAGTCGAGTTCTCGTACAATAAAGTTATCAAGCAGTATCCAGATGGCGCCATTTGAAGCACTATATGGTAAGAAGTGTAGGTCGCCACTAGCGTGGGACGATATTGGGGAGAGAAAGATGTTAGGCCCGGAGATGATTGTTCAGACAGTGGAAGTGATTAAAGGAATTAGAGAGCGACTTCGAGTTGCGCAGGATCGGCATCGTCATTGGGCAGACCAGCATCGTAGGCCGCTAGAATTTTCTGTTGGGACCACGTATTCTTGCGGATCTCACCTACCCGTGGGGTCATTAGATTTGGCATTCGCGAAAAGTTGAGTCCCCGATACGTGGGCCCGTTTGTTATCCTTGAGAGGGTAGGCGATGTTGCATATCGTTTATCCCTTCCACCTTCGTTACGAGATGTGCATGACGTATTTCATGTATCTCAGTTGCGAAGGTATGTATCAGACCCAAGCCATGTCCTTGATTATTCGAGCTGGTTGTTGGTACCAACCTGTCTTACGAGGAACAGCCTGCGTCTATTTTGGACCGAAGAGAGAAGGTACTCAAGAACCGAACAATTAACCTTGTCCGGGTTGCTTGGGGTCATCACTCTTTAGGAGAGTCAACGTGGGAACGTGAGGATGATATCCGATCACGGTATCCGCACCTGTTTGACTCACAAGGTATATCTCTTTCTGTATACCTTGATTGTCTTAACTCCTCATGCTGCCACCTTACAAGTAGAGTTGCTTGGTATCGTAGAATGTTCAACATAGATATGTTTCATACTATTGACATTGTAGAATGATTGCTTACTTAATTGTTTATACTTAGATTAGTTTAGCTTCGATATTTCTATCATGCTTGGATCTGAAATTCCGAGGACGGAATTTTTTCTAAGGAGGGTAGAGATGTCACTTCCCGTTCCCAGAATACGTATTCTAAATACAAGTACTGCTGGAATGTATTCATTTAATATTTATCATGTATTGTTCTGTATTTAAATTCCTTTAATTTTCTGTTAATTTATTTCTGCAATTTTATTTCTGCACTTTATTTTCTGCTTTTATTCCTGTATTTATTTTCTGCTTTACCTCTTTGCTTTGCTTGCGGGTTGGCCTTGGATGAACCCATTGGACCCGGCCCAATACTCCACCTACCACCACCCTTTCATTTAAAGCCCAAAACCATTTCTCTCTCTTCATTACTTTTTCCATTTCACTTCTTCTTCCTCATAACTCTCCCACCAACCTAGAAGAGATAGGCAAGTGCCAACTTGCTTCTTGATGGATCCCCATTTTATTGTTCCATCATCTTCCTCATTTGATTCTAAGCCTCTTTAGTACTTAGCATTTTCAATTTCCATGGCTAATTTTGTTGTAGATCTAAGTTTGTCATTTTCGGATTTCTTAGGTTTTGATCTAGTAAACTTTGTTATCTTCAAGTTTCGATGGTTCCATGTTGTAGAGAATTTCGTTCTACCCAATTTTGACCTATGGAAGTCCATATTTGGGCTTGGGATGAAGGATTTATGGAGCTTGGAAGCAATGGCTTCCATGGTTTCCATGGTTCTGTTCTCAGAAATTCGGAGAAGAACAGTCACAGCCGCATCAAATCTTCATTCCTCAGCGCATGGAATCTTTATTCCCACAGCCGCATCAAATCTTCATTCCTCAGCGCATGGAATCTTATTCCCCAGCGCATCAAATCATTTCCACAGCGCATGAGTCATTTATTTCCCACAGATTCCCTCAGGCGCATGAGTTTATTTATTTCCCAATCACTTCTCACAGCCAAGGCGCATGAGTTTATTTATTTTCCAATCACTTCTCACAGCCAAGGCGCATGAATTTATTTATTTCCCAATCACTTCCCACAGCCAAGGCGCATGAGTTTGTTTATTTCTCAATCCTTTCCCTCAGGCGATGAGTTTATTTATTTCCCATAGATTCCCTCAGGCGCATGAGTTTTTATTTCCCATAGCTTCCCTGAGTTTATTTATTTCTCACAGCCACCTTCCTCAGCGCATGAATTTATTTATTTCCCAATTATTTCCCAAAGTGCGTGAGATTGTTTATTTCTCAATCTTATTCCACAGCGCATGATATTTATTTCCCACAGCGCATGAGATTATTGTTTCCCAATCTTATTCTCGGCGCATGAGATTATTTATTTCCCAATCTCATTCCTCAGGCGCATGAGATTATTTTTCTCATTTCCCAATCTCATTCCTCAGGCGCATGGATTATTTATTTCTCAATCCGCATGATATTTATTTCCCACAATCTCATTTCTCAGGCGCATGAGATTATTTATTTCCCAATCTCATTCCTCAGGCGCATGGATTATTTATTTTCCAATCTTATTTCACAGCGCATGAGTTTAATTATTTCCCAATCATTTCCCTCAGGCGCATGATATTATTTATTTCCCAACCTTTCCCACAGCGCATGAGATTCTTTATTTCCCAAAATTCCCCACAGTGTATGAGATTTATTTATTCCCCAATCATTTTCCATACTGCATGAGATTTATTTATTCCCCAATCATTTTTACAGCGCATGAGATTCTTTATTTCCCAAGCATTATTTATTTCCCAATGTTTATTTTCCGAATTTGGTATTAATTAACATTGATTGTTATCTTGATTAATTATTGATCATGCGTTCCTAGATGGAACTAAGAGACTGGCTAGTCGTCTTATTGAAATGAATGAATGAGACACGTTCATATTAAGTATGAACTACTATAATCGATTGGCCGATCCCGAATCTTGACATACAGGCATACATGCAGGCTTCAATTTATTTATTTATTTATTTTACTATAAAAGAAGCATGTGTACTTTATGGTCAAGGCATGATTGTTCCGTGGTTAGTTTGGATTGTTGCATTACGCTATGTAAGACCTACAACCTAACCGCACGGCATCGTTGTAGAGTTGTGCATATCGTACCCCGTACGAGAGTACTCATTCCGAATGACCATGATCCACGGCATGGGATTTCACTCAACGTAGAGACTATTAAGTTAAATAAAATAATGATTTGCATGGAGAGAATGGATTTCCGAGTTCTTACATGGCAGCCCTCTTTGGGACTATTAGTGTCCAACAGGCCTGCTGGTTCCCACAGATACTGCAAATCTGCCACACGGACAGGGAGCGATTCTGCTTATATTATTGTATATTGTATATTGATGACGGACGTCCCGCTGGACTCGTCTAATTCATGATTGGCGCAATTGATTGATTGGATAGACTAGCCTTGCTTGTCCATAGTAAGAACTGAGAAATTCTTATTGCATAATTCCAGGATAACTTGGACTACAGTAGTAAGCCGTAGGAGTTGGATGGCCGTTTAAGTTGATTTGTTTGTGTACTGTACCTACTCTGTTAACTAACTGAGATGATCAGAGCATCATGACATGACGGGCCAACTTCTGTCCTTGTTTGGTTGGGAGGTTGGTTCGAAGTGTCGTGATGTCACGTGAATCCCAGTAACGAGCAGAGATCTATTATTATATTCTCTTATTTACTGGTTTAATGCTTCATATCGTGCTTCCTTGCGGTACTTGCTATTAGAGGTCTAACCTCTCTGGTTTTGCATGGCCAGATTTAGAGCCGGTTCCCGAGGACTCAACTTATTCTACCTCCAAGATGGTCAACACTAGAGGATGATCGCAGGAGACTCGAGTGGGTTCTTTACTTCCCCGCTCGTTTTGTTATTTATCTTATATTTGCCGTTTGGCACCGACATGTTAGTCGGATCGTCTTGTACTTACTTTTACTAATTGTAACTAAAGTCAGACTGCAGCTGATAACAATTGTGTATATTTTTGCTACATCAGATCTGGCTATGTTTCGTAAAGCCATATCAAGAACATTTTGACAGAGCGTTTGGGACGCCTTACTGCTTTATCTTACATGTTCTCTATTACTGTTTCTTGTTCGAAGGTTGAGACAATAGATGTGAAGTGACCATAGTGAGAACCTTTATGTAGTATGCACCCCCTCGTCTGGTTAGACAGCATTGATCGTATTATACGGTATTCATCTACCCGTAATACGTAGCTGGCTGAGTTTCATCCCCGCTCTCCAGTATTCTGGTTCTGGGGCGTGACAAAACACTTGAACCAAAACAACAGCACGGTTCCACAAAACTTTTCCTTCCTACCAAATTTTGAACATGCTATTCCACATAAGACAGTCTCTTTGCAATCCCAAATGGCCGAAGTCTACCACGTAACATATATCAACACATACTTTTACACTAGAGAAAAGTATACAATATTATGCACTTAAGCCATGTCGTTGGTAACATGATCCAATAGGCAACTGGAGCAACTCGCTTAAGGATTCAAATGGGCTAACAGATCTTGGACTCAACTTACCCTTCACACAGAAAGACTCAACTTACCCTTCACACGAAAATGCATAACTCTAACGCATCAGTGATACCTTCAATAATAGATGGTTGCCCACCAACTCTAACGGTTGTCGATCGATGTGTATCTGCATAACTCTTCTGTCGACTTTGTGCCACATGTAACTTCTCGAGAATCATGCAAAATTTCGACGATCTGCTCAACTAGTTCCGGTCCAAACACTTGCCGCTCACCGATTTCCTCCCAGCATATCGGTAACCGACACTTTTTCCAGTATAATGCTTCATACAACATCATATGAATATCTGACTGATAGCTGTTGTTGTAAACAATCTACCAGCGACAAGTGGGTATCCCAACTTGGACTTCAAATCTAACGCACAGAGCCGTAACATGTCCTCAAAAATTTGGTCCACTCTTTCAGTATGGCCATCAGTTTGAGGATGATATGTTGAACTCAATTAACTAAGTAATCAAATGGAAAACCAACATAACATAAAAACAATGATAAGAATAAATAAATTACTAAGCAATGAAACCAATTTATTTTCACATACAAAACAAAAAAAGCTTACATGGAGAAGAAATAAAATAGTTGTGCACCGTAATTATAGACCTCTGCAGAGCTGATAGACAAAATCTAGAAGATGTTATGGTGACGTTTTTTTGGACAAGAATATAATCACTCTTCAGCAATAATTGGACAAATGATTGCTTAGGAAAACTTAGGGTCCGTTTGGTTTTACTCATTTAAACTCGGATTTCTGAGTTAAATGTGAAAATTGACCAAAACCTGTTTTGATTGTTACACTCTAAAAGTTGGTTTCAATTCCCCCCCCCCCCCCCAGCCAATGTTTAAAAACGTTACTTTCCCAAAGAGATAAAAGCTACTTTCCCAAAAAAATCTCTCTCTTGGTGCAGACTCCTATGTTCTCTCTCTCTCTCTCTCTCTCTCCCCTTCAAACCAATATTCATCTATGGAGGAAAATCTCTCATGTCTCTCTCTCTCTCTCT
>JANAVB010019330.1:0-46772 GCA_029216955.1 Iris pallida
GGTAAAGATATTTTGGTTCTACAATAGTAGAAATATAGATTGCATTTTGAAGGTTTTTATTTACTTTGATGTATAACAAATAACTTTACATGAAATCAACAAGTAAACTATAGACTACTGTACTAGTTGAAACAAACACCAGAAAATTCATCTGGGCTAGGCTAAACCGTTATTCAGGCTTTCAGCACTGTCTAGTGCATATTCGTATGTACAAATAAAAGAAAAAGACAGGTATAAATTATTACATCCAGTGCTAAAGATGTCAGCCACTGCTTGGGCAAGTGTTTAGTCAAATGTTCATCAACAATGGCAAGTCTTGGTGAGAACAACCGGGGAGCATTTTCCACTGCCACAGCCCTTGACGGGAAATATAACATTCTTACGAACCAGAAATAAAAAAATGTCAATATATAAGTTTTATTTTCATACGACCAAGCAAGGGACACAGATATATGAAGTGTTGGACAGTGAATAAAAGGTACTTCTGCACAATTATATTTTAAAGTTTACAAAAAGATAACAGTAGCCCACAACAGACTTCACAAGTTTAGTATCATGGTTAGAGGCGCCAAAGTTGATTGCATTTGTAAGTAAAATGATTTACAACAAAAGGTAAAACCTGTGTAGGCCTATCAAGAATGCATAAGTACAGGAAGTGGGAAAATATTTGAAGTTATGAAACATCCAAACAACCTTGTATCCAAAATTTTGGTACGGCTACATGAATCCTTATCTTTAATTCAGCTCTTTTAAGGCTATCACCTCTCTGGTTGGTAAAAGGTTAGGGGTTCAGTTGGTATCTGCTGATTTGGGTTCAAAGGTCAGGGGAGGTTTGGAGTGTATATTGTATCAAATTTTATTTTCTGTATCAAAGGTCAGGGGTTCAGTTGGTATCTGCTGATTTGGGTTCTGCTCTGGTAGCAGAGCATGCTTTGGGGATGGCTCGAGCAGAGCCTCGGCTTGGCCTTGGGACTTGGTTGCTAGTATCAGAGTTAGAGAGACTTGGTTAGTAGTATCAGAGCATGGGAGTACTAGAGTATTAGAGGGTATGGGGTCGGGCAAGGCCATTGGCATTTGCTTTGACAAATACAAGTACAGCAGCAGCCATGTTGGCCTGTACTACAAACAAATGCAAATACAGTTGTAGCAGTGGCCCTTTGGCCATATGAGATGTGGGTTACAGAGTATTGTGACTTGGTAGTGTAACTGATACTTGGGGATTTTAGTATCAGAGATTAGAGGAAATGGTGATATGTTAGAAGTTTATTAGAGATTAGTGTATCTCAAAGATTTTGGAGAAATCTTTAAGTGTGTATCAGAGGTTATCTAAGATTTGGGGGGTTTGAATACAGATATGTCTCATGTGTGTGCGTGTGTGTGTTGTGTGTGTTTTGTTTGTTAAAGAGAAAGGGGTCGGGTTGTATTGCTCTGTGGGAACACTGGGTAGCAGAGGTTATATTGGCTTGGCACTGCAATGTGCAATGGTGAGAGGGCTTAGGCTTGTGCAGTAGAGTGAGGGGTCGGAACAGCAGTAGGTTGCCCACTTGCCATATACAAGCAGCAGGGTCTGCTGTGGCAGCAAATTGGCTTGGCCATTTTCAAATGGGTTGTGGACGTTGGCATTTGCAAGTATCAGAGAGGTTTAGGGTCTTTGGGTTTCCAAAACTGGCTAATGGTGCAAAAAAAAACCTAGTGAATAGTTCAGCATAAGATTTATGACTTTTGTCAGTACCTCAAAGATCCGGAGATTAGCTTCATCTCAGGCCCAAATCTCTAGACGCCCCATAGGAGTGTGCATTGTTGCTTGCATTCTTTACACTTGTTTCTGTCCTGATGGAATTCTGACAGCAACAAACAACAGAACAATGGGAATGGATTTTATCATCACAAGAAAATAGATCTTACCATCATCAAGGAAGTTAATAATGTATTTATCTTAGAAAACCAATAATATTATTAGTATGTAAACTTTCAAGAACTCTACCATTAGAATGCTCAAATGAAGTGAACTCGCAACCGAACAAAATGAGAAGAATGATAAACATCATTTTCTGTATAAATGAGAATAAGAACTCTACCATGGGAATGGTCAAACAAAAGGTCCTCATGCAATAAAATGATACAAACGCTAAGAACTTTTCTTAAATATTATCTTTCCTATAAATTAGGAATGACTCGCTCCTGCTGTAACTGGATGCCAATGCCTTTCCAGAAGAGGTTGGAGAAGAAAATGCACACTCAGAGATTTCTAATATCCGGCCCTCGAAGAAGCTTTCTCTGTAGAAAGAAGAACTAATGCATGAGCTACATTTCACTAATAATGACCTCAGAAAACCAAAGATTACATAACAAAAGCACGAAGAGTATCGCACTTAACCTTGCAGCATTGAGTAACTCTGATGCAATTTACTTCCTTCTCTTTGATGGAGCAACAAAAATAGCTCGAAAACCACAAATTGCAGGAAAAGCTTCTTTCTCACATAGAAGGGCTCCGGCATCCTACTCGTTCTCTCTATTGGTGTTCGGCGTGCTACCTCTCTTTGTAACTTCCCGTTGGAAATTAAATTGTCCGAATTTGAGTGTGGTTGGATTCAATCTCTTAGATTTAGTAGTGCAGCGACCGAAAAGTCGGCGGGATGGTTGCTTCCGGCTCATCGACGTCGAGAGGGAGGCGTTCGTTGAGCAGGTTGTGGTACGACCACTTGCCGATGACGTCGACGGAGAGAGAGATCTGACCTGGATGTAGGGGATCAAGAGGGAGAGCTGGAGGGCCCAGCCGAACTGGACCCCGGAGCCTGGACTCGTCGTCGGTACGGGCGATCCCCGTCGAGGCGGACCATCTCCAACCCGCCTCGTCGTTGATGTTCCGGTAAGGGACCTGGATCGACACCACGTCCATTGTTTTTTGCTCTCCCCAACTTCAGATCTAGCGAGGTCTCGGATGGGATCTCCGAGGAATTAGGGTTCTCGATTAGATCTAGGGTTTGGAGGGGGCGAGATCCAGGAGAGGAGGAGGAGGAGAAACCCTAAACCTGACCCTAGGCATGGGAGCGGAGGAAGAGGAAGAGGAGAAGGAGAGGGGAAATAGAAGGAGCGGAGGAAGAGAAAAGGAAGAGGAGGAGGAGCGGAGGAAGAGGACGCTGGACTGAACCTAATATTTCGAACGCTTAATATTAATAAGTTTGCAAAATATTACAAGTTTGCCACCGCTCTAAAATATTAATAACGCTTTTCTTTTATAAACGTTATAAAAAGCCCAAAATTAGCCCAAACCGTCATAAAAAAAGGTATTTCGAACTTTGATAACGCTTGTATCAGGCGTCATCAATACGTCTTATCGAGCGTTATTAATAGACCTTTTTGTTGTAGTGGGACAATCGAGTGTGAGTATTGTCTATTGTATCGCGCATACTGTGTATTGAGAATATTTGCCAGAGATATCTCACAAATGACTTGTACCCTTGGCTCGTCATTATAGGACAATTCTTGAGTGTCCACGACTTGAGAATTAAAAATAAATGTTATAGGTAATTGACTAGTAAACTCATATAGATCATTGGGAGGGGAGGACACTTTTTGCTACCGCGTACTCGGATCGCTATGGGCCCCCACAGTGGCAGGGATAACCCCGATTGGCGTGGGCCCCTGTCCACTATTGATTGAGTAGATATTTATTACTATTGATATGTTATTGAGTAGATTTTGTTTATCTACTATTGATATTTCATTTTTGGAGTAGATGTTTATCTACTATTGATTGAGATTGTTTGGTTGATTATATTTCTTTTCTTCTACCGTCGTCGCCCCTTTGGCCATCCGAGTTACTGCAGCGTAGGTGGTATGACGTTTCTCAACTTGCATACTACTAATTAAGATTGTGATAACCCTAGCTAGTTAACGATATCAAGCCGTAGTCAATGATTGGCCGTACACTTTTGATTGTGTGTTACCTTATATGTTCTTGTGTTGGTGAGTGGCCAGAGGCTAAGTTCTGCTAGAGAAAAGATCTGCAACCCTGGACCTTGTTTGGTTTAAGGCTTGTAGCTCTGATTTCTAGTAGTTCTTAAATCCCTTGTTGCTCATCGGATTATTATGTTATATAGCTATATTGTTCAGTATTTCCATTCAGTTATTTATATTCTTGAGATACGTGCATTGGTATCGCACTAGTCTCGACCCGCATTTATTTACTTCTGTCATTATATTTATGGACACACAAAAAAGAAGAAAAAAATATTGTCTTTTCTTTTATTGGCACAAGGCACCACAAATCGAGTACGCCTAAGAGATCCTGCGCTGAAGATCTCCGAGTAAAAAAGAATTCTAGGGAATAGGACGATGGAGATCGAGGACAGTTGCTCCTTTACTCCGTTGACACTCCGATTACAAAAGTGGAATAAAACCTAAGAAAATTGCTAACTTTCGGCTCACTGGCAAGAAGTACAGCAATTTGGCTCTTGAAAATGCTCTCTGTTCTCTTGATTTGAAGAGGGGTGAGGCCCCCTTTTATAGTCGTTCTCGAGCTGGAATGATGTTATACGCCCACATGAGGAGACACGCTGGTTCTTTTGTGGACGCATAGTCCTGCTTTGGGTGCATAGGATGTAGGTGCATACAGGCTGCGAGATCGTGTTGGTCGTGGTATTGACGTGGCTGCATGCTTCGGTGCACGACTGCTCGTGGAGACTGACGTGGCCATGCACCTCGTTACACGTTTTGATCATGGTTTTGACTGAGTCAGGCTTGGTGTAACGCCCCAGAACCAGAATATTGGAGAGCAAGGGCGTTACATGGTTTAAGTGGTGGCCCATGCAGGTCTTGTGAATCAAGATATGTAAGTGTTTACCGAATAGATGTCTCAATCATCACTCGTCCTTGATCTCTGCTCGTATCCTCTGAATCCCTGAATTATTGACCTGATCACATGCTTGTTCTTTGATCTGTCATGGTCCCTCCTTATTGTTCCCTGTATTGTCTTCTTCAGCTATTGTTCCTGGTCCTACCGATCGGCAAGGTAGAGCACCTCCTGTGGGCCAGCAGCAACCTGGATATCAGGCCCAGTATTCAGGAATAGCCTCAAGAGTCATGCCTAGTGGGGGTCAAGAGCCACCAGTTCAGCCAGTCCAGCCTCCAGAGCCAGATGATGGCACCTTGGTGGGTCTCATCAGGATATTGCTAGCATCTTAAGATCGTCAGGGTGATGCCCTGCACCAGGCAGTACAAGATGCTCTGAACAGAGGCGGTCATCATGGGAACCAGGCAGCCAATAGCTTCAAGCATTTAAACCCTCCCTTCTTCGACGCAGTAAGGATGCGATTGTCGTAGATGCTTGGCTGTAGGATACGAAAGTGATTCTAGAAGGCAAAGAGCCCGAGAACGAGAAGGTGGCGGTAGTATGCCTACAGTTATTGGATCTTGTCCGCAGCTGGTGGGCGGTGCTGGCCGTTGGATTATGGCACCTATTCTATGGATAGTATTTCATGAGAGATTCCAGACTAAGAACTTGATGTTGTAGCTTGGTACGATCTACAAATGAAGTTCACCAATCTGAAGAAGATGGGTAGGACAGTCGACGGATATGTGTCGGAGTTTTCGAGGCTTAGTCGGTTTGCACCCACCTTGGTAGCGACCGAGTTCGACAGAGCCCAGCGGTTCCAGCAAGGACTCCACTTGAAGATTTTATTGGCAGTGGAGCAGTTTGAACATCAGACTTTTGATGCGTATTGAGAGCAACTAGGAGGCACGAGTATACCTCCCAGAGGATCGTGGACTGGACCGGAGGTCAGAAGCGATCTCATGGCCATATGAATCAGTCTTAGCACCAGCCCCGGCAGCTAGGGCTTCGACAATTAGAACCCCGATGCGGCGGCCTCAGTGACGTCGGTTCAACATTCAACCCCGATGAACCCTCAGCAGCAGAAGCAGAAGCACTCTTCCGTTAGGATGTTCACATTACAGGAAGCCAGGACATGTGGTGGCAGAAGTCACAGGGCGCGGGAATTGTGCCTGGCTTGTGGGGCAGCGGATCACAAGATAGGATCCTGTCCGAATAGGGGTAGTTCATCATCGTCCAACTTTACTAGTCCTTCGGTGAGAGGACCAGCACTAGTCCAGAGCAGCAACAGTTTCCGAGACCCTTATCGCCTCAGTCCCAAGCATTCCAACAGGAAAACCCCCAGCAGTATGCACAAGCCCAAGCCCTGATTCAGAGCAGACAGAGAGGTTTTCAGCAGAGTGGACCCGCACCCAGAGGACATGTCAGGCAATGGCGATGACCGTAGAAGAAGGATTGGCACCAGGTGAGGTAGTGGCAAGTACTATTCTCAACTCCTTTCCAGCATCAGTTATTTGATTTTGGTGCATCGCATTCATTCATGTCTGCACGATTCGTGACACGGATAGGACTGGAGCTCGAGTCATTGTCAGTAAGCCTCAATATACTAACTGGTAACAGTCTTGTGGAAGTAGATATAGTGTTTTCCTCATGTCGTGTCGTTGTTAGCGGTAGAGCGTTCCCCGCTAGATTGATAGAGTTCTCGATGGCCGATTATGATGTGGTCTTAGGGATGGATTGGTTAAGGAACCAATAGCTAGGATAGACTGCCTTATTGGCAGGTTGTTTTTAGTATTCCAGGCAGGCTAGTTTTTCTTTTTTCGAAGCAATGTTGAACCTTCTTCTCCAGTATTGCGGATGGCAGTAGCAGCAGTACAGTTACCCCAAAAAGTCGAGGTTTCCAGATTTCCCAGAAGAGCTTCCAGGAATGCGCCAGAGCAAAAGATCGATTTACTATCGACTTGTTTCCAGGGACAGCTCCAGTGTCGAAGAGTCTACAGGATGGTGCATCAGAGTTGGAGATATTATACAAGATGATTAAAGAACTCAGAACCAATGGATTCATTCGTACAAGTGATCACCTTGGGAAGCCCCGATGCTTCTTGTAAAAAAGAAGGTTGGTACGTCCAGATTATGTGTAGATTATCGTACCTTGAACTCAGTGACAATCAAGAGCAGATACCCTCTCCCAGGATAGATGACTTGTTTGATCAACTCAAGGGGGCAGCAGTATTCTCAAAGATTGACTTGCGATCCATCAGATTAGAGTTAGAGAGCAGGACATCCCGAAGATGGCTTTCAGATCTAGATATGGGTATTGGGAGTTCCTTGTTATGCTATTTGGAGCAACCAATGCGTCGGTTGTATTCATGGACATCATGAATCATTTTCATGCCATACTTGGATCAGTTCGTGATTGTGTTTGTAGATGACATCTTAGTCTATAGCAAGAGTGAAGCGGAGCATGAGCAGCATCTCAAATTCCTCCAATTCTCTCTGAGCACCAGTTATATGTCAAGTTAATAAATGCGAGTTCTGGCTCGATCGTATTTCATACTTGGGTCATATCATCACCAGAGGAGGGTAGAGGGGATCCCCAGAAGATAGTAGCCATTGAGACATGGCCAGTACCCAGCACAATGGCGGAAGTTCACAGCTTTTTTGGCTTGGCCGCTACTACCGGCGATTTGTTTCAGATTTTGTTCGGATTTCAGCACCTATGACCCAGTTGACCGCAAGGATGCGCAGTTTCCTGGACAACAGAATGTCAGATTCTTTTAAGAAGTTGAAGCGAGGCTTGATGACGCAACCATTCTCATGCTTCCAGATGGGACCGGAGGATTTTCAGTATATTGTGATGCTTCAGGCAGAGGTTTAGGATGTGTTTTGATGTAGCATGGAAAGGTAATAGCTTATGCGTCACGTCAACTTCGTGATCATGAGAGAAATTACCCGACCCATGACTTGGAGTTGGCAACAGTAGTGTTTGCACTTAAGCTTTGGAGACGCTACTTGTATGGATATAGGGTAGAGATTTTCATCGACCATAAGAGCCTGAAGTATGTGTTCACCCAGAAGGATCTTAACATGCATCAGAGGATATGGCTAGAGCTGCTTGTGGATTATGACATCAACTGCAGTATCATTATGGAAGGCCAACGTTGTTGCAGACATTAAGCAGGAGAGCTAGGTTTATTTTCTAACAGGGCAGTCAGAGTTATTGACAGATCTTCAGAAGATGGGTATAGAAGTGGCCCTTCCTACCAGTACATTGATGTCCAATCTAAGTTCAGTCCAGTATAGTTGAGCGGATCAAGTTAGCTCAGTCAACAGATTCTAAGCTTCTGTGACTCAAAATAGAGTGTGAGGCAGGACGACGACCAGAGTTATGCATCCATAAGGAAGGTACACTTCGGCATGGAGGCTTTGTGTATCCAGTAGATATCAGACAGAAGATCATGGTAGAAGCTCACAGTTCTCAGTATTCCATTCATCCCGTAGCACGAAAATGCACCGTGATATCCGTAAGCACTTTTGGTGGAATGGCATGAAGAGAAAGATAGCCCAGTTTGTCTCTCAGTGTTTGGCTTGCCAACAAGTTAAAGCTGACCATCAGAGACCGGCTGGACTTCTTCAGCCCTTGCCGATTCCAGAATGGAAGGGAGCATATCACCATGGATTTCATGACTGGATTACCTAGGTCCCCGGCCGGTAGAGATGCTATTTGGGTTATTATAGACAGGCTCACGAAGGTGGCGCACTTTTTTCCATTTAGAGTTGGTCAATCGACGGCTAGCTAGCAGAAATATACCTAGGCAGATTGTCAAATTTATGGTTTCAATCAGTATACCTCGGACAGAGATTCAAGATTTACGTCGTACTTTTGGCACAGTCTGTAAGAGAGTTTGGGAACTCACCTCCAGTTCAGCTCAGTTTATCATCCGTAGGCAGATGGTCAGTCAGAGCGTACCATACGAACCTTGGAAGATATATTAAGATCTTGTTCCCTCAACTTTGGTGGTTCATAGAAGGATCACCTGTACCTGTGGAGTTCTCGTACAACAACAGTTTCTAAGACAGTATCCAGATGGCACCATTCGAGGTGCTGTATGGTAGGAAGTGCAGGTCCCCCGCTAGCATGGGATGATATTGGAGAAAGACAGATGCTCGGTTCGAAAATGATTACTTAGACAGTTGAGGTGGTCAGAAGAGTCAGAGATCATCTTCGAGTTGCACAAGATCGCCAGCGCCATTAGGCCGATTTTCATCGACGCTCCCTTAAATTTTTCGTCGGCGACCATGTATTCTTAGGATCGCCTAACCGTGGGTCATAATTTTGGCATACGGGTAAAGCTTAGTCCTAGGTATATAGGACCACTCGATATCCTCGACGAGTAGGAGACTGTCCTATCGTCTTGCTCTCCTGCCGTCGTTGTGTGAGGTGCATGATGTCTTCCATGTATCCCAATTGCGACGGTATATCCCGGATCCGAGTCACATCCTTGATCATTCGGAATTGGTTGTTGGTACCAACCTTTCGTATGAGGAGAGACCCGTATCATATTGGACCGGAGAGAGAAGATACTCAAGAACAAGACTATTAGTTTAGTCCGTGTTGCTTGGGATCATCACTCTCTAAGTGAGTCAACGTGGGAGCATGAAAATGATATCCGATGCGATATTCTGACCTGTTTGACTCGTAAGTATAATGTCCTTCTTATGCCTTATACCCTCAGCTTCTTTGCTTGCATGAATGATTGCTTGATTGATTGCCTAGTTATAACTTGCTTATGATTAATATAGCTTGTCCTTGCCTCTCTAGCCTCTTAATTAAATTCAAGGACGGAATTCTTTTAAGGTGGATAGAGTTGTAATGCATGTAGTTCGTATTACGTATTTTGGTATACGTGTACGAATCCCGACCCATAATTAGACTTGTCTTGCTTAGGTTGATCTTGGTTTAATCTTGCCTTGATTTATTTTGGGTTCATCCTGGTTTGACATGTCTTGACTGGCTGTCTTGGGTTTTGCATTGGCATGGGTTAGTTAGCATTTCATAGTTCATGTGGTTTATCCTGGCCTTGGCCTGCATTGGGTTCGGTTGGGTTCGGCTTGGTTGGGCTCGGTTTGGGTTGATATGCAAACCCCTACCTACCACTATCCCTCATTTATTAACCCAACAACCATTCTTCCTCCTTATTCGTTACTCATTTACTACTTCTTTCTTCTTCCATATTTCTTCTCCACCGAGCACCACCGTAGGTAATGCAACTTCTTCATGGAGGAACTTAGGTTTTATTGTCTATTGTCTTCCTCACAATATTCTAAGACACTTTAGTACTTAGTATTTTTAGTTTTCAAGGTTCATTTCATATAGATCTAAATTTGTTGCATTTTTGTATTTCTCGGTTTTGATCTACTAAACTAGCTTGTTTTCGAAAACTAAGAGTTCTATGTAGAAGGCATTCTGATGTTACGCAAGTTTGGTTTTGGAATGGTTGGATTTATCGAGTCTTGACCGAGATGGAGCTTTCTTGAGCTCTTGAGCTTTTACACCTGCTTGTCTTGGCATTGGAGAGAAGATGAAGTTTTACGCACACGTTCTTACGTGCTAGCGTAGTATTTGTTTTATGCCCACGTTTAACGTACCAGCGTAGCATTTCCTCCTTTACGCACACGTTTTAACGTGCTGGCATAGTGTTTTTCCTTCTTACGCACACGTCTTAAACGTGCCAGCAGCATTTCCTCCTTTACACACACGTTTTAACGTGCTGGCGTAGTGTTTCCCTTTTTTACGTACACGTCTTAAACGTGACAGCGTAGTGTCCCCTTTACGCACACGCATTGTGTGCCAACGTAATCCTTTCTACGCCGAGTTTACTTGAACTCTACGCGGGGGCCACTCTTGCTCTCATAGAGTCGTGCTCGTGTAGACTCTCCCTCGCTCGCGTAGAGGCTTGCGTGCGTAGAGTTTCACTTGGGTGCTCGTGCACATAAAGTTCCGCTTGCATAGGGTCTTGCTAGCGTAGAGCCCTGCCCGCGTAGAGTTCCTTCTCGCGTAGGGCTCCGCTCGCGTAGAGGCAGTCTTTCCTTGGTTTTGCTCACGTAAAGCATTTTTACGCTTGGGGCCTCTTGGCCTAGCGTAGAGGTTCTCCAGCGTAGAGTCTCGAGCCCCCTTTTTGTGTACCCGATTGTCTTTATGTCCTTGCACTTTTTCATGAACTTGATAAATCACGAATTGATTGACATGACTGGACTGATAGTTGTACATGGCACGGTATAACAAGTGAATTGACATGGCATGACATGACAAGATATGATAAGTAAGCATAATGGGAACTATTGAATGTTGTTGTGACGGCTAGCATGATATGAAAGAATAAATGGCCTGGACACCGTAGACGATTATGGTTGTACAAATAACCAATATTGTTTCGCATCATGTCTAGGGTAGGGATCCCTGAGTACCACGGTCAGGGATACCTACTGAAATTAACTAAGGCTAAAACTAAAATAACCCAGTAGTCATGAAGAGATTTCCAGCTACAGGCAATCCCGTTATCTGGACGCAAGTGGACTTGTAGCCTGCCGACGAGTATGGCACATTTCCAGCACACTGTTATGTGTTGCACCCTTCATGAACGGATATTCGACCTGGATAACCTGGATGGTCTGCAGGGCTTGTGGCTGTTGGAATATCTCATTGCATCTTGCTAGTACCTAGGCCTGTGATAACCCCAGCTGTTAAAGTATCAAGCCGTACTTATTGCTTGGCCGTGATTGATTGGATGGAGTCTCACTCAGTCTAGTCTTATCCTGATCCTGTACAAGATTGTTGCATGACCTGATTGCTTGTGCTTTACTTTATCAATAAATAGTAGAAACCAAGTTCCGTTCAGACGAAGGTTACAACTCCGTCCTTGTTTGGTTTAAGGGTTGTAACTCGATTATCTGAATAGTCCTATGGTTATCTCATCGTATATATCATGATTTTATATATTTCTAATCTTTTATTATATAATTATGTTTTGTGCTAATTGCTGGTTTTAGTTCTTAAGTGAAGCCTCATTTTTGTAACTTGCTCTTTCTGGGATCTGACCTAGTTGGTTTTATATGGCGAGATACCGGAGTAGCTCCAGAGGATCTTCCTATCTTCCATCCAAATGGTGACCACCAGGCGTAACCAAGGCAACGAGTGGGTTTTCCTTTTGTTCTGCCACTTTATTGTAAAAATATTCTTTTGAGGCGTTTAGCCGACGAGCACTTGTTAGCTCTATTGTACTTTATTTACTGTCTGCCTACGGGCTGTAGCATGATTAACAAATCCTAGGATTGATCATGTATGACTGAAACTCTTGCTAGTCTTCACATTTTGTATGACTAGCTTCATGATCATCCAAATATGTAATGTATGGGACGCCTTACTACTGTATATTTGATGCTCTAACATCTTACAACTGTTATTACTTGTTTGAGATTGAGACCATAGGCATGTTCATGACCATAAGAGACTGATGGCTTATAATTAAACCCTCATGTATCTAGACAGCCGTGACCATATAGCGAGGTGGTTGCACTTCAATATACGTAGCTGGCTATGTCCGCCCCGCTCTCCAGTATTCTGGTTCTGGGGAGTTACACTTGGGCATAGCCATGTCTCAGGCTATGCGCCCTCCTTTCGGGGAGCTAGTCTTGGGCGCATAAAGCTCATTGACTGGGCTCATGGAGCTACACTTGACTCGGCACATGGAGCTTATTAAGTGGCGTATGGAGTTAAATTGTCTGGGTGCATGGAGCTACACTTGACTTGGACGCATGGAGCTATATTTACTGAAAACTTTTCATGCTTCTACAGGACCCCCTTCAAAGTTTTGATACATGAACAAGTTCGAAATACTTTGAAAGAAGCATGGATCGTCTTCTCGTGAGGCAATGGGCGCATAGCATGGCCCTCTCCTTGGGCGCATAGTATTTGGCCACTCTGTCAGGGAGATACGACTGTTGAGATTTTCCTCGAAATCTGAACTGACAGATTCATTATAACAGAATTTGAAGCGGTCCATCCTTTACACGTCGTCCATGTCAGCAAGGGACAGTCGCATAGTGTGCAAGAGCTGATGCTTCACATGGGCGTATAGGCTGTAGTAGGAGCATATAATGGGCGCATACAACAGGCGGGCGCATAAGAAGTGCCCCATGCCTATAAATAGACCCTGGAGGAGCGAGAAATTTTATTATTCCTTTCTTTTTAATTTTTAGAAAACTTTCATCTTCTTTCTTTGAGAACCATATCTCCGAGGCTGCCAAGAGATCCACGAAGGGCAAGGGGGCTGCGTCGAGTGACTCTCCTCCTACAGCAGCGACTTTGGTAGTCCAGGATCCGATTATGGGTGAGGGCATACTTCAAAAAAAGAAGCCTCGAGCGTTAATTTGACGCTCGGACTTTTCTTCTGTCTTGGCGCTTGCGTCTAGGGCAACATACTTCTGTGAGCATTACTATGCACCCACAGAAGTCATGCGCCAACACTGTGATGTGCTATGTGCCCACGTGTTGCCCTATTATGTGCTCCTTTAAGCCATGGCATGTTATGCGCCCACGTACTATTAGAGAGTCATGTGCCCATATGTCTTATTTTGGGCGTATATCCCTTTGGGCGCATAGCCCCTTTGGGCGCATAGCCCTTTGGGCGCATAGGAGTCTTCAAGACTTAGTTTTTCCCTGCATTTTACTAAGTCTGACTGTCTTTCTGCCCCTTTTCATATTCTGTAGGGATCGGGCCAACAAATTTCTTCAGGACCGTATTGGCGATTCTGGGCATGGTAAAGATGCAGCACTTGACACCAACATCAGAGAGCTCAGGACTCTTCGTATTTTGGAAGGGTTTTCCTTAGATGGTAGGAAGAACCTTTATACATCGAAGAGTCGGACGAAAGTTGGGCATTACCATGAAAGTTCTGCTTTTACGATTCTTCAAGTAGGCAAAAGCAACACTAGGGATGTTGTTTTGAAGGTATGGTCTCTTAAAGAAATGGGCCGACGACGTCCGCCATATGGAGGAGAGGAGATCACCATTTGTAGATGTTTTAGCATGCTATTTTTTCATTCGTGTAGCTTCTCGAAGGTTCAATAGCCGCGTTTGCTTGCTCAACAGTAAAACATGACCTCCTCCGACGAAAGCGTGGTGTTACCAAACTGACCAACCTATGTGTTGCTGATGAGTAGCGGATTCTTCCTTCTTTTGGACATCGATGTAACCCTTTACTTTTATCCAGATGAAGAGATGAAGAACCTTCTGTTTCGCTCATGAGGTGTAGTCCTGTGAATGTAACTAATTTTGAATAAACAGAATACATTGCTCATTCTTTTACTACCAAAATAAGTCACATCAGCGACGTATTTAGCGACTCCAAGATAAAACATCGCTAATATTTGGGAGTTTAGCGACGTTTATCTAAGACGTCACTGTTTGTCGCCAACAGCGACTAATAGCGACGTCTAGCGGCTACAATTTGTTAAAGGAATCTACGTCGCAAGTTCATCGGTACACGTCGCTGATATAGCGACGTGTAGCGACACATTTTAAGTAGCGTCGTCGTTTATTAAATATCAGTGACGTTTTACGACGGCCGAAAGGACGTCGCTAAATGTTTCATATAGGCGGCGAGGGTTTCCTTTTCGATCATTCACAAATTCTCCCCCCCAATTTTTTGCGTGATCCTCCTCTGCGACGCTCCTCCGGCGATTTTCCTCCTCCGGCCTCCTCCTCCGCGAAGCTCCTCCGACGATCTCCCTCCTCCTTCTCCTCTCCTCCTTCCTCAGGTAGCTCCTCAGGCTTCCCCGACGATCTCCCTCTCTTCTCCTCCTCCTCCTTCCTCAGGTAGCTCCTCCTCAGGTAACTCTCCTTCCCCGCTTCCCAGTTTCTCCTCGTCTTCTAGCTCTCTCTCTCGCTTCTAGTTCGTGTCCACGAGCGTGGACTCGCTGCGGGGGACACGAGAGCGTGGACTCGCTTCTAGTTCGTGTGACACCTATTTTGTTGGTTTGGACACGTCGTGTCCTACTGTGTTGACACGAGACTCACAGTATGACACCTATATACTAATATTGGAAGTTTTTTGGGCATATCAACTTTCAATTTGATGTTTTGCTTGGATTCGAATTCTAATTTAGGGTTCGAGCCCTATTTACTGATACTGGGAGTTTTTTGGGCACTTTTAGGGTTTTGAAATGATGAATAAATTGACTAATAATTATTATCGAGCCCTATAAAATTTTAGCTATGTCACGAAGGATAGATACAAATCCTGTGAATGAGTTTTCTCCTAAGTATTCTCGACAGTTGAGTATGATTTAGCTCACTGACATTACTGAAATATGGAATGATTAGTGTAGGGTATGTTGGTCAGGTTTTGGCAGAGTTGGGATATGATAGTATGTATGTTACAATTAACAAGGAATGTTGTTGACACCTAATGTTGCACGACAGGTTACTTGAGTAACCTAGATGTTTTACCTACTGAAACAAATGGTTTGGGCAAGGGTGTGTATAGGTTTGTCATCAGATGGTATGGGATTTTGCCTGCCAAGTTCTAAATAGCAGTCCAGGCTGCCTGCTTAGTTGAAAGTCTTAATTAGACTTTCTGTTCAGTACCCTTTGACTGAATTAAGTTGACCTGAATACCATATTTTGAATCCTAAATCTAAGTCTGCCTGTTGTTCAATTCATGACAGGTTATCTTGTTAACAGTAAATGCCTTCCTTTTTAATATGTGAAACTCAGAGGTAGGATAAATCCAGTACAAATTAGGGACTGTCATGTTCGGGCAGTTGGTACCAGTATTTAAGACTAGTTTTATTTGTATAATTATCTGACATTCGACTGGCGAGACAGAAATCTATGTACGACATTTGCTATAAGGAATTTGCATTAATCTACGGTACGACATCGTGATCAGGACATAGTCCCTACAGCTATTCGACTGGCGAGACAAAAACTATGTAGCCGTAGATAAAGTTGACTATCCTCCGACCCCCATCCCTCGGCAATGATGATACGACAACCTATCACTACATCTTTTAGTAGTAGATAATGTCTTAGTATACATTATGTGGGTTCATCTTGATTCTGTTACATCCTTCAGATGCTAGATTCGATAAGAACATATACTACACCATATGTACAGAACATAGATGATTCAAACTAATATATGCTAGAATGAATTTTGGGTTGTGTTCTGAGACATTCGTCCCCACACTTGGCAATTATGTAGAACCGTTTGTGGATATACAATCGTCATCCTGATGAATTATTATCTGTGTCAATCTTTACAGAATTATCTTAAAATGAATATGAATTACTATCTGCGGAACCATTTGTGGATGTACAATCGTCATCCTGATGACATGTGCGGTGTACGGGATGAATTTATACAGGGTGTGCAACAATTCCTGCAGTTTGCCAAGGCATTCCCTCGGTACATGGACCGTACAAAAATTAAGTGTCCATGTATGAGACGTTGTAACTTGAAATATCATTCGGAAGTGGATTTGACATATCATTTGTATTCGAGGGGTTTCATGCCAAATTATTATCAGTGGACCGCACACGGAGAACTTGTGCCTTTAGCCTCCAAGCCGGAGCCTTATATGTAGCCTTATGTAGATGTCTACGAGCATGCTGATTACGACCAAGGGTGGACGAACATGGTTTTGATGCTGCGGGGCCTAGTTTCGATCCGAACAATCAATATACAGCTGAGGAGGCACCGAATGCTAATGCTGTAAAGTTCATGGAGTTGCTGGAGAATGCAAGGACTCCTTTATATCCTGGTTGTGATGACCATTCACCGTTGGAGGTGATTACAAGATTGTTGAGCATAAAATCAGATTTTAACATGTCTCAAGAATGCTACAACCGAATCCTGGAGTTAATTAAAGATATATTTCGGAGGGTGGCAAGTTACATAAAGACTTCTACCAATCCAAGAGAATGGTGAGATCGCTCTGGATGGGGTATGAAAAAATTGATGCATGTCACAACGGATGCATGTTGTACTATAAGGACAACAAGGATGAAGATGCCTGCAGATTTTGTGGTACCGATCGCTTCAAGACAACTAGTACAACAAGGACTTCTGGTGCACGTAAGCCAACAGATTCAATGTACTATTTGCCTTTGATGCCGCGGTGCAGAGGTTGTTTATGGCAAAGGAAATAGCTGAAAATATGAGTTGGCACAAGCGGGAACAAATAGATGGAGTACTGGATCATCCATCCGACGGGGAAGCATGGAAGCACTTTGATCGAGTGTATCCCAATTTTGCTTCAGAGCCGCGTAATGTCAGATTGGGGCTTTCCTTCGACGGTTTTACCCCATTTGGACCTTCGGGCTCACAATATTCTTGTTGGCCTGTGATTGTTACTCCGTACAACTTGCCGCCTTGGATGAAGACTCCTTACATGTTCCTAACTGTTATTATTCCAGGTCCGAAGAACCCGAAGAGGAACATCGATGTGTACTTACAGCCCTTGGTAGATGAGCTGAATCAGTTGTGGAAAGTAGGTGCAACCACATATGATGTTTCCAGAAAGCAGAACTTTCAGATGAAGGCCGCACTAATGTGGACCATCAATGATTTCCTGGCCTATGGAATGTTATCGGGTTGGAGCACCCATGGTCGTCTCGCATGTCCGTATTGCATGGATCGCACTAAGGCTTTCCATTTGAAATACGGAGAAAAATCGTGCTTCTTTGATTGTCATCGACAGTTCCTGCCAAAGGATCATTCATACCGGAGGAACATGAATGCTTTTCGTGCGGCATGGCAGAGAAGTCCAGTCCACCGCCACGGTGGTCCGGGGATACGATATGAAAAGAAGTTAAAGAATTGTCAAGTGCTATTGAGGCCTACAGCGGGGTACAAGTGTGATAGATTTGGCCGCGCTCACAACTGGACGAAGAGGAGTATATTTTAGGACCTACCATATTGGAGTAAACATCTGCTCAGACATAACCTGGATGTCATGCATATCGAGAAGAATGTATTTAACAATATAATAAATACTGTGATGGACGTAAAGGGAAAGACAAAAGACAATCCCAAGGCCTGGTTGGACTTAGAAGAAATATGCAGACGTCCAGAGTTGCATTTGATAAAGGAAGGCAGTGGAAAGTATAAGCAGCCCAGGGCCATTTTTTACTGGACAAGGAGGACAAAGGTAAACTTTGTAGGTGGATCCAGGACCTAAAATTTCCAGATGGGTACGTATCGAATTTGAAAAGATGTGTTGACCCGAAGGAGAATAAACTACAGGATATGAAGAGCCACGACTGTCACATTTTTATGGAGAGGTTAATCCGATTGCATTATGGGAATTCTTCCCTCATGTCGTTTGAGATCTACTGACAGAGCTTAGCATATTCTTCAAAGATCTTTGTTCTACTAAGTTGCTCGTCGATCGGCTTGAAAAGCAGGAGAAGGACATTGCAGTAACATTGTGTAAGCTTGAGAGGGTGTTCCCTCCTGGATTCTTCGACTCTATGGAGCATTTGCCAATTCATCTTTCATATGAGGCACGTATTGGTGGGCCCGTCGGTTATCGGTGGATGTACCCATTCGAGCGCCAACTAAACCACCTGAAGAGGAAGGTGAAAAATAAGGCACGGGTCGAGGGTTCTATTTGTGAAGCCTATGTCCTTGAGGATATTACAAACTTTTGTTCAATGTATTTCAAGCCTCATATTGCTACAAATAGAAGAAGAGCTCCGAGGAAAGACGATAGCGATATAGAATATAATGATGCATTATTGAAAGTCTTCAATGCTCTTGGAAAGCTTTCTAGAAAATTGAAAAAAGAGAATTTGAATGATGAGGAACTAAAGGCTGCCCAGTTATATATATTGCTCAACTGCGAGGAGGATGAAGTGGAAAAGCTAGAGTGGTAAGTGAAAATCTTTAACGTTCAAGTCATCTATTTGTTGATTACGTTATTAATTTAACGAGTATATCCTGATATTTATTGATTTTCAGCAAATTTAATGATGAGGTGAGGTCAAGTAGACCATACATTGCAGATGAAGAAGTAGAAGAAGAAATGAGACTTTATTTTTCGTCTTGGTTGACTGTATATGTACGTAAGAAGCTAGTTAGAATCTTCCTCCATTCACAACTGTACAAGAAATAACTTAATATTAAACTTAATTTTGTATCTTTTCGTGTTTAGGTCGATCGTCTGGACGTCATCCTTGAGAATGAATCTATTAGAACTCTTGCCAAGGGACCAATTTATGCCGTCAAAATATGGCCAAGTTATTGCGTGAATGGGTTAAGTTCAAGTCAACAAATGCTCTCATCAGAGATAGCTTCCTGGATCTTGATTCCACAAAAAACAGTTTCTTGTGTATCAAATCTACAAACTACAAAGATGTCACTCCAGGCAATGATTTCTATGGCGTCTTACGGGAGATCGTGGAATTGACGTACAACTATGGCATAGAGCCTGCCAAGATCGTGTTGTTCAAAGTTGATTTGTTCGATCCCATACAAGATCAAGGATGGAAAATTGACAAGCATGGTCTTGTGGATATACCGTCGTCGATACCAAGGATATGAACCATTTATCCTAGAAAGTGAAGCTCAACTCGTATATTTTATAACATATCCTAGACGGGGAACAACGAGGTACGACTGGTGGGCAGTATGCAAGACTAAAGCCAGAAATACCTACGACGTCGACGAAGTGGCTTATCAGGAGGACGAGCTGCCTATTATACCAAATACAGTTGATGTCGACTCAGCAGAAGTTCCCATTCAATATCTACTTGTGTAGAAGAGGTACAAGTATCCGAAGGGGAAGACAAAGGAGATGCTAGTGACGATGAGGAGGAAGAGGAAGAGGATGAGGAGGAGGAGGAGGCAAACGAAGAAGATAAATTTTCAGAGGATGATTAAGAAACAGTGATTTTGATGTATCCATATTTCTGTAATCTTAAATTATGAACTATGATCATTTTTATAAACTTAAATTATGAATTCCAATGTATGCAGATATTTCTAAACTGTCATTGTATTTATTTATATTTCCAATCATAAACTGTGATTTTGATGTATTCATATTTCTGTAGTCTTAAATTATGAACTCCAATGTTATTATCAGCATGGCAGGACGACGCGGAGGCACCTCAGGACGACGCGGAGATAGGCCAGGATGAGCCGTGTCCTTAGGTGGGCAGAGAGCTCTGTTACCAGAGGATGGCTCCGGACCATCGTCTGACCCGAGCACTCCATTGTACCATACGGTCGTAGGTCCGGGTGGCAGTACACCTGCGACGAGCAGTTCCAGGCTTGCTGATCATACTCCTTCCCCTAGCCTTTCTACCGCTGACAGTAGCATGACGGGTGGGGAGCAGGTGGAGGAGGTAGTCCCTACTCCCGCCCGGGCGGATCGATACCAGAGCGACCCTCCATGCGCACCTCAGGACGAGACGAGGATGGAGATTTGGGCCGACGGTCCTACGAAGTAAGTTATATATATAATATATATTATATATTATATCTATATATATATTCATTATACGTCGGTTATCGTTGTATACAGATATCGTCCCTCGTCGGTACAGAGAGCGTTGGGCTCCTTTCTAAGGTCCAACTATGGGGGTCCGTGGATCAACTACTCGGATGCCTCGGAAGAGAGGAAGGCATTCTGGTTTGCCCACTTCAAGGTAACTAAAGATAGTTAATTTAGTATGATTAATATAATTTAAGCATTTTTTAGAACTTATTATTTTAATTATTAATTCTTGTAGAGGACTTATTTTTATCCACCATATCGGGCCGAGCAGATTGAGAGGCAGTTTTCTGCCGTCGCTGCCAAGTTGATCAGTGATGCAATTGACAATCAGAAAGCTCGTCAGCGCTCCGAAAAGCCGATTGCTGGTTGGATCACCCCTGACCAGTGGACCACGATGAGGGCTCGATTGAGGAGCCGCCGTACAGAGAGCGATCGGAGAAGGCGAAGGCGGCTAGGACGAGGGCCGAAAAGTGGTATGGTGGATCGATTCCTCTGACGGAGCATTTTCGTCGTTTGGTATGTAATTTATTGCAGTATATAAGATTTTTTGATTGTAGGAGTATATAATTTTCTATTTTACTAAAGAATAAAATATAACAAACACACAGGTAAAGAGGGGTGAGAACGCGAACATGGTCCGCTCCTGGCCACCCATCGGAACGACGGGAAGCTCATCGACGACCGGGCTATTCAGAGCTATGTAAGTACTAATTTAGATTTCGTTAATTTTAACACAACTTGAAGAATATACAGATAACCATATACTTAATAATAATTAAATATTTTAGACATTTATTTGGCTAATTAGATAAGCACTGATGTATAGAGATGCACAATGATTTCTAGAAAAAGTATGTAGGCTACGTGATGAGCGTGCGAATACTAGTGCACCGACAGAGGGAGGGGTTGGTACATCGCTGCCCTCTCCGCCCAGTCGGAGAACGAGCTCTGGAAGATCGCTGTTGGTGGTCTTCAGAGGGGTACGTACAACCGTACGGGGTCCTACAGCGCATTTGTTGCGACGCAGGCATCCAGGGCTCCCTCTTCCAGTGCCCATTCACAGCCATCACAGGCCGAGTCGTCCCGAGTCGGGGAGACAATTGTCCGCCAGATTGCTGAGCTGCGCGACGATATACTGAGGAGGATTACTAAGCAGCCAGGGTCTCAAGCGCAAGGAGATGCTGCGTCGGTCACCTCACGCTTTGACGAGCTCGAGCGTACCGTGCAGCACGTACAGGGACACAGGAGTCCATTCACGACACCGTTACTAGGATAGCGGCTTGCATGGAGCAATGCAACGCCAGACTGCAAGCCCTAGAGGAGACACGACGCACCCATCTCCAGCGGTTACACTGCCTCCTTCTCCAGCGTTGCATTCCCTCCTCCTTCATCGTCGCAGGTGGTTCTTACACCGGAGCAGTATGCTAACCTTCTTTCCAAGAGCGGTGATGCTCCTCCTGATCAGCCATAGTCGATATATATATTGTTGTGTGATGGCCCATTGTTGGGTCTTTTATGTGGTTATACATACATTATTCTTATGTGGACCATTGTGTTTGACATTGTTGTTACAAATTTTCATATACTGTATTGATTGATGAGATTGTGTTTCAAACGTGTTCGTAATTGTGTGTATCTGTGTTGTTTGATACTGTGTTCGTGATACACACCGTCGTTGTTATAACAAATGTGTAGGGGATGCTGCAAATGCTGCAGGGGATGCTGCAAATGCTGTAATTTTTTATTTTTTTCAAGATTAGCAATGTTCAGCGACTCTCAGTGACGTCCAGCGACGACGGTAACGTCGCTAAGTAAGTATCACAACGTCGCTAACTGTGATGAATACCGTCGTTGATCGTCACTAAACGTCGCTTCGTAAGATGTCGCTAAGCGTCGCTATTTGTCGGTACTATAGCGACCTACCAAAGTCGCAGAACGTCGCCATTTGGCTCTCAAGCCAGGTCAGCATTGATGCTGTCAAGTCTCTCAACGTCGCTAGGTTACGTCGGTAAATGATAACGTTTTACGTCGCTGGTCGTCGCGATTTAGCGACGTGTCAACGTCGCTAAATGTCGTCGCAATAGTGACATATTGCGACATTTTATGGTTTAGCGACAAGGTTAATCGCGAATACGTGCAAACGTCGCTAAATACGTCGCTAATCGATTTTTTTCCTATTTAGCGACGTCCTGAGGCGTCGCTGATTTGACAGATTTTAGTAGTATTTGCTTGTGGTATCTGTGGTGCTAGTATTAGAGAGCCAAATACCGCATTTGTGTAAAGGGTATCCCGCTGGGAGATCCTCCTCTTTTTTTGGACCTATTGCCCTTTGTGCATCCGGAAGTGCGAGCAAATAGATTGGAATAATACTTTCGTGGACCTATTACCCTTTGGCATGCCAGCGGTGCGGGTAATAGATTTGAAACAAAACCTAACAGAGGTAACATGGTCATGATAGGTTTTACGATATTGACACCATGTCTTTTATCCCGGATGGGTATAGGTGTCGAGTCGAAAGACTACCGGTATCAGAGGAAATATGGACGTGACACATGATAATCAGGAGCATTTTTGTCCTCGAGAGCATAGTCAGGTATGAGGAGCGGGCCAACACTCGGAGGAAAGTTCTGAACGACCTGGAGGGTCAAGTGGCCAGGTTCCGGGATGCCAAACAGTGGAGCTCGACGTCATTGTTCTGCACAGAGGACGAGGCTTTGATGATAGCTCTGAAGAGGAGAAGGCTACCTTTCAGGCAAGGAAGGACACCCTCATTTAGGAGATTGGCGAGCTAGCTGACCAGTACAGCCAATTCAATATTGCAAGTGAGGCACGTGCTGCCTCAAAGAATAGGCTGGCTATGCAGATCACTGAGAAGCACAATCATATTGTGCAGATCAGGAACGAGATCGCCCAGTTGGAAGCTAACTTGAGGACGACGTCATCTGAACAAGAGGATTATCTGTCCAGGCTGCCATGACTGCTACCGCTTAGCTTCTGCCGGTTTAGAAGAGCAGCTGGTGAGGTATGAGGGGGAGCATCTTAATCTGGTCCTCTTTGAAGATGAAGCCGCTCGCCAAGAAGAGGCACGGCGCCAAGCTGCTGCGAAATCTGAAGCTGAGATTGTTGCTCTGAAGGACAACATAAACCGCCTGTGTATCCCTAATTTTTGTAATTCTTTTTTCTTTTTTGGCTGTCACGGATCTTATACCTTCTTTTCCGTATTTTGATAGACGTTTAAGTACTGAAAAGAAATCTTTTCAGAAGTGAATGTGATTTTGTGAAATCGATGCGGAAGGTAATGTGGACGTAGCAAGGATATTTCTGATAGGTATTCCGTTAGAGAAATTTTATGTGACCTATTATCCGTTTTATATTCGAATGATTCGGATATAGATAATAAGTTGAATGAAACTGCTAGTAGAGGTAAGTGGACGTAATAGCAGAGGATGTTCTATATCTGACCAGAGGTAATATAGACGTGGAAAGGTATATAGCATTTTTAGGGGAGGAGTATATAGTTCAGAGGTAGTATGGACATGACTATCTTTGATGAATGCTTTGCTCAGAGGTTATATGGTCGTGGAAAAACTTTAATCATTCCGCTGAAGAAATAATTATCGGAAAACAATTCAGAGGTATGGGACGTGATTTGTTTTCATCAAACCGAGTTTGGATGGAGTCAAAAAGGAAATGATACCACTGGAGAAATATTTAGAGGGCCTATTATCCAGGGCGTATTCAAGACTCTTAAAATACGGATAATAGTTAGATAGTTTTTTTGAATCATATAATATCGCACTGTACATTTACATGACTAAAAATATGTGAACGAAAAGAGGTTACACAAAGTATTCTTCAGAACTTGTTATTGATAGGCATCATGAGCAAGTCACCGTCAGGTTTGGTCAGCGGTACGTACCGTTAGAATACACCGATTCTATGATGAAAGGACCTTCCCATTTAGGCTAGAATTTCCCTTTTGTTTTATGCGTCATGACCATCGTCTTCTCACTGCTGGACCAGATCAGCGACTTGGAAGATCCTTTCATTCACCTTTTTGTTGAAAGCTCTGGAAAGGCGTGCTTGGTATAGCTCAATATGCTATTGAGCTAATAAGCATTTTTTGTCTACCGCTTCGAGCTCTTGGAGTCGCAAATGATAGCTCTCTTCAGTAGTCAGCTCGCTGGCTAGGGCTACCCGAAGAGAAGGAATCTGGATTTCTAAGAGAAGAACTGCTTCGCTCCTATAAACCAGAGAGAATGGCGTACTGTCTGTTGGAGTCCGAACTGTTGTACGATAGGCCCATAGACATTCATCGAGCTTCTCGTTCCAATCGCGCTTATTTGAAGACACGAACTTCTTGAGAAATTTAATAATGGTTTTGTTGAAAGCTTCTGCTAGCCCGTTAGCCGTTGGATTGTAGGCAGTAGAGGCTACGTTCTGGATTCGATTCTTGTCGCAGAACCAATAGAATGCATGGCTTGTGAACTGTGGACCATTGTCATGGATGATCCTGCGAGGTAAGCCGAAGCGGTAGGACGTGATGTTTGATGTCATTACTTTGGTGAGCGGTATAGCTTCCGTCCATTTGGATAAGTAATCGGTTATAGCTAGGATGAACCGATGTCCTTTGGAGAATGACGGGCTGATTGGTCCTATGACATCTATGTCCCAGGCTTTAAATGGCCAAGATGCTGCCGTCGGGTGTAGAAATTCCGAAGGTTGATGAATGAAATCGGCGTAGAACTGGCAAGCTCTACACTTTTTGCATATTCAACAGCATCCGCTATCATGATGGGCCAGTAATAACCCATTCGTTTGAGACGATCTTGTAATTTAGGGCCCGGTTGATGAGCACCACAAACTCCATCGTAAGTCTCCCGGAGTGCGTACTTGGCTTCTGCATCTGATAAGCATCGTAACAGTAGCCCGTCGTAAGAGCGTCGGTACAGCATCTTGGTAGCCATGTCGTAGTAAAATCTGAGGGATCGCCTTTGGATGGATACTGCTTTCTTGGGTCCTCGGGGAGGATTCCATAGACAGCATAGTCTATGAAGGGAAATCTCCAATCTTTAGCATCGATGTTTGCTTCCACTGCATAATTGTGATGAATATACAAGGCATATTTCATACAGAATAGTTCTAGACCAGTTACTACGATCGACTGCTGTGTATTGGTAGGAACGGTCAAGGAAGCAGCGAGATCGACTAGAGCATCTGCTTCTATATTCTGTAGTCGAGGAACATGTTTGATGAAGAATCCAGCAAAAGTAGATGCCAGCTCGATTGTTGCTCTGTGGTAGGGGATGAGGTCTTCGTGGCGAACTTCATAATCCCCTCGGACCTGACTAACTGTTAGCTTGGAATTGTCGTAAGCCTCTATATAGTCAACTCCCAGTTGCTTTGCCAGTTGCAGGCCGATTAATAGGGCATTATATTCGATCATTGTTGGTTCATGGTTCCACGAGAGAATATGCACGGTATATAACCAGATGATCAGGTGACACGAGCACGACACCTACTCCAGCCACAATATTCCCTTTGGGTCCTGTTCTTGATGCGCCGTCAAAGAACATTTGCCAACTGGGGATTTCTTCAGTTGCAGCATTATACTCCACCACTTTATCGGAGATTTTATCATAGAGTTTGGACGACTCCGGCATCGGGTGAGCTGCTAGGAAATCAGCTAATGCTTGCCCTTTTACTGCCTTCTGAGGAACGAACATCATATCCTACGGAGTCAACAGCATTGCCCATGTAGCTAAACGGGAATTGAGAGTCCAGTTTAGTTAATAGTATTCTGAGAGGATTGACTTTAGATATAATGTGGATAGTCTGCCCAGACACATAGTGGCACGTCTTCTGGATGGCAAATACTAGTACGAGGTATTCCTTCTCCACCGGTGTGTATCTGTGCTCGGTAACCACCATTGTATGGCTGAGGAAGTAAATTACCTGTTCATGGCTGCCTTCATTCTTCTAAACTAAGAGGGTGCCAAGAGAATGATCCATAGCGTGAACATATAGTAAGAAGGGCATCCCCATTATTGGAGCAACCAATACTGGAGGGCTTGTAAGATACGCCTTGATGTCGTCGAATGCGGGTTGACACTGTTCAGTCCAGTCAAAAGATACGCCTTTCTTCATCATCTGAGTGAATGATTGACAACTTCCAGAGAGGTTCGAGATGAATCGTCTGATGTAGGCTAGCCTTCCTTGTAGTCCACGTAGTTCTTTGAGGTTTCTTGTAGGATGCATGTCAAGAGTATCCTTCACTTTCTCCGGGTCCAGATGTATACCCTTTGAAGTGATAACAAAACCAAGGAACTTGCCGCTGGAGACTCCCAGAAAAGACTTGGTTGGATTTATCTTGAGTTGGTGTGCACAGATTAGTTCGAACATCGTTCTCAAGTCTTAGAGGTGGTTGCCCTTGAGACGACTTTTGACTGTGATATCGTCTACGTAGCACTCCACAGTTTTACGTAAATGATCGCAAAAAATTGTGTTCATGGCTCGCTGGTATGTTGCCCCGGCATTCTTCAATCTGAAGGGCATCACCATATAGCAGTATACCTCCAACGGTGTTCGAAAAGATGTGTGCTTCTTATCGTCGGGAAACATCTTGATCTGGTTATAGCCTGAGAACCCATCCATGAAGGACATCCACTCGAAGCCGCAAGTATTGTCGATCATTACGTCAGTGATTGGTAGGGGGAACTTCTTTCGGGCATACGAAGTTCAAATCACGGTAGTCGAATACAGACTTGAACTTTACCGTTCTTTTTTATGACCGGAACGATGTTGGCAACCCAGTCTGGGTGTTATTCCTCGCGAATGAATCTACTAGCAATAAATTTCTTGACTTCATTCTCGATGGCTCCCATGACGTCTGGTCGGAATTGTCGTTGTTTCTGCTTCACTGGCTTAGCCTTAGACGAGATGTTCAGGCAATACATGGCAACTTTAGGGTCTAAGCCTGGCATGTCTTCATAGCTCTATGCGAAGACGTCGATGTACTCTCTTATAAGCTGTATAAGAGATTGGCGTTCATCGTCAGATAGGCTTTTGCTGATGAAGATTGGTTTGAAGAATGCTTCATCTCCTATATTGACTTTGGATGACCTCGTCTTCGATAGGTGGTTTCCGTTGTTCGAAGCGTAGCTCCCACCTGGTGTCCATATTTTGAGCCTATTGTTCGAGTTCGATTGATTGGATATCGTCTGTAATTTGATCGGCGGAAACCATGTTGACGGACAGAGTTGCTTTGAACATGTCGCCGATACTTGAGTCTGAGTCCCAGAGGGAGGAATCAGAAGAATAAGAACAACAATATGATTCATCATCTGATCTTTCGGGAGTTGTTGGAGGAGAGACATAGCTCAAACCAATATCGCTTCGTTGATAGTAGTTCTCGGGTTTGCCGGAAGGAGCAAAGTGTCGTATTGGCAACCGTCGTCCTCGGCCGTAATTTAGCCCTTTGTCGCTTTTGATGTCATATTCCAACTTCCGGATGACATTCTTGGCCTGCCAACTATACCAAAAAAGTTGTATTTTTTCGAAGTCATAGTCAGCTTCTGTGTTGTGCTTGGGAGAATTAGAGTCTGGAACGAATGTTCTCTCGCCAATTATACGATCGGAGATGATTAGCTCTTCATCTTTCTTTTTGGCTGGAACGACAAAGTAGAGGATATCTTCAGGGTAAACTTTTTCCCACAGATGAGGTATTGTGACAAGCATACAGAGGTGTGGTCCTATGTCATTCTCTAGAGCGTATATCGTATCTATGTAGTAGTTTATAGATTGATAGACATCGGAGTAGTTCAAAGATAAACCTTTACTAAGGAAATACGCAAGTTCTTCTTCAGCGATAACATCATCCACCGAAGGTACATTATTATGAGTATTGACATACTCACTGAAAGGGTCATCATCTGGAAGAGGAGCCACAATCTTGGCCGAGTTCACCACGTAGGGTAACTATTCAGGATTGGGGGGACGAGCATCAGTAGGTTCCTCTCGGGGTGTCTTATTGTGAGTGATAGTCAGTGGCTTGACCTTGTTAGGGTTCTTTTTTTTCATCCAGATTATGAGAGGCTTCGGAGTATTTTTCGGAGTAGTATGTCCTTTGACTCGGATAATCAGGGGACCATCGTTGGAGGATGGACTTGCTTCAGCTTCATTATCAGCTTCATTGCCATCATCCTTGGGGGGTTGAGACTAGTAAAGTACTGAATCTCCATATTAAGCTTTGATGCTCTTGAAAGGATCAACATCAGCAAACTCCGTCTTTACGACACCGTCACTATTGGTGTACTTGAAGTACTGGTGGAGTATGAAAGAAACGATCATGTTCTCGTGTATCCATGGATATCCCATCAAGATGTTGTAGGATAAATTGGCATTGATCACATAGCAGGAAACTTTCGTTCGGAGATCACCGATCTGACATTTGAGACAGATCTTGCCTAGCGGATGGTTCGACCAGCATTGAAAGCCATAATAGTTGTGTTGGTTGCGGATAGCTTGTGCAGAGGGATTCCTAGAATTTGAAGCAAATTACTAGGAATGATGCTGAGGGAGGATCCTGGATCGACGTGTATGCGGTCCACCTTGATTGCCCTGATATACCCTGTATAGTACAGGGGTCTATCATGACGATTATTCTTGAGTAGCATGTCCTCCTGTGAGAAGGTGATATTGTACTGTGGCAGTGGGGACAGGAGACAGGATCTTCAGCAAGGGCTTTGACTTCTGCGAAGTAAGAGTCGGCGTGTAGTAATGCCTCACTTAAGGCCTTCCGCGTTTCTTTGGAGAGTCACAATAGATCAAACAGAGACAACCTGGCAGGCGTATTGGCTAGCTGAGCCAGTATGTCAAAGTTGTAGGGCCGATCCATGACTTCGGGAGCTGGCATCTTTAAAGATTTGTCAAACCGCATCTCCTTCTGCTTGGATTTGTCCGTGGTTTGAAGCCTGGACGGGCCGGCTTCTGAGCTTGTGAGGCAATAGGAGCTTGAGGAGGTACTGCTTCTTCTTGTACAGAATCATACGTCCGAAGGTAAGTCTTTCATGATCGCGTCTCGCCAGATAGAACCTCGTAGATGGGGGAGGATACCATATGGCATGGCTTGAATTTCTTGTCCTTTCTTGCTTTGGTAGGTGCTACCCCTGCTTCACTTCTTGGACAAGGTCCGGGTGGACCCACATGATCTCACCACGTTCAGTTGTGAGTGGGACCAAGATCGAGTTACGAGCTGGTGGTAGGTTGACGACTTCCATCATCACCTGGAGATCGGGACCACGCCGTCTGGGACTTCTGTAGGTGGAAAGTTGCCAAACTGAAGAGAAATCATATTAGCATATATGACCTTGTCTTCTGCTTTGAGGTTGATCACTTGACTATCGATAAGCTATTGTATCTTTTTTAGGACAATGCAGTCCTTGGTGGAATAATGTACGTACTGATGATAGAGACAGTACTTGGGATCATTGAGTTGGCTCGCCTCTGCAGGACGTCTTAGTTGAGGCAATGTCAACTTATTGCCATTTGTCAATGTGTGGAAGATGGTGATGACATCGTCTTCGTCGAAGGAGAAGGTCTCCTTAGGCTTGTCCGAGGCGTCCTAAGAATTGGAAACCTTTGGATGTATCAACTTTCAGGACTTCTTTCACTTTACCCCCACGAACAGGGATCGTTTGAGGATGCTTGCCCTTGTCTTCGGATTTGGGTGTCTTCAACCCTAGTAGTTCCAAGTTAGAAACGTCGTTTTTAGCAGCATCAGCGGCCCCAATAAAAGTGGACCATGTATCATACTTATGTATACCCAGACAAAACTTCATTGTAGGAAGGAAGTTGTGTCGGAAAGTATCCATAAGTTCTGAGTCTGGTATGCCGAAGGGCATCTTCAGTGCTAGCTGCCTGAAGCATTCGATGAAGGCGATGGCCGACTCAGTCCTCCTTTGCTTGGTCTCGATGAGGGTGGACATACTAACATGTATGCCACTCTCGTAAAACCTGTTGAAGAACAACCTCTCCAAGTCTTTGAATGAATTGATATACCCGTCAGGCAAACTGTAGAACCATTCGAAGCCTACCCCATGCAAGGTGCTAATAAACAATTTTGACAGGAACGGATCGTCTCTGGGTAAGTACAGAGTCTGCATGTTGAAGTACGTCATGGGCTGACGAGAAGAAGTCAAACCGTCAAATGAGTTCAGCGTCAGCGGCTTGTAGTTATGAGGACAAGCAGCATTCTCCCATTCATGGGAATACGGTTGAGATATCCCCATCTTCTGAAACTCGTCATTGTGTGAGATGGTGTCAAGGCGAGGAATCAAGGAATCAATTGTATCATGTTGATTGAGCAGTTGTTGGAAAATGACTGCTGAACGGTTGTCAGGCGTTATTGGCGAAGGTCCCCCCGGCATTTGTAAGATTTGGAGGAGGCGCAATGGAATAATACTCCTTTTGTATTGAAGAAGGGTTGTTGCTGTGAGCCGGACTAACGTGGGTCGAGGCATTTTGTTGAGGTGGAGGAACAGCCCCAGCAGCTTGAACTGGCATGATACTGGTAAGCATATCAGTTATCTTGGTGAATGCTGTTTCGAGACCCTCTAGCCGTTTGCTAGTCTGATCACTGGCTTCTTCAGGTCGTTCTCCGTTTGCCATGTATGTAGATAGCATGCGAGGATGAACAGAGGAAGCAGTCTAACTGGTGCTGATACTGTCTGTCTCCGAGTGGATAAGTCCTTCATCTTCAGGTAGAGGAGATAGATAGTAGCCATCGAATTCGGACGCATCATCCTCTGGAAGGCTACCCCCAGTGTGAGGGTCATCTGTTTCAGATTCTGAGGGAATGCTACCCCCGGCTTGGGAATCTTCGTCGTCCATACGGAGTCTTACCTTTGATCGAGTGCCCATATAGACTCCTTCGGATACGACAGCCTGTTGGCCATCTGTTGGTAGACTTCTTCTTTCTTCTTGCAGAGCTAAGAGAGAAAGTTGGGTTCATAATCCACCGTATTTGATTGAGGCTTCCGTAAGGGGGACCCCATGAAGCCATGCTGGATGAAACACATAGTGGCTTCTCGTCGTCAGAGAAGTGTAGCCGTTGAAACATGGACTTTCTCTGAGGCGCTATTATTGTTTTGGGGCAAAACAGTTGATAACAATACTGTTGTACGGAAGCGCACTATGGATATTATATTCTACCTTGCTTTGCACTTATATTTATCATGTTGCGCAAGTCAGCAAAATAGAGTTTTGCCTTACAACCCATGTTGCATGCATCGCCAAGCTTTGCATGCGGGTTCGTAAGGAGAGTAGGCGCATCCAGACTTAGTTCATGTACAGGGGCAACCCCCACACCTAAGTTCTGTGATGTCCTTGAAGACAGCCCCGTGCTATACGCGTTGGGGCCTATCTTTTTATTGTAGGCACATAGGCCTTGGAGACTGGCCTTGGGCGCATGCTCCTTAACAGCATGTCTGAGCTTCCTTAATGTGGGCGCATAGTATGGATCCAGAGAGCCTGGGTGCATAGCCTTGGGCTCATGGCTTTGGATGCCCAGCCAGCTGAAGACAAAAGTGTTCTGGTTGGGGCTATGCGCCCAAACACTCTGTTGGGCGTATGGCCTTGGGCGCATGCCTGGTGGAGCAACGATGTTTTCTCTCAGTTTGGCCTCCTTCGTTTGTGAGCCTCGCGGGTCCGACCAGAGTGTCGCACACCCGATTCTTGGCATCGTAGTGTTTTTCTTTGCCAATTCTCGGGTGTTGAACACCCTGTTGTTGGTTGTACAGGAAAGAAGTCACTGGGCTAATAGTGCCCTAAACGGTGTGAGCATTCTCCATTTGGGAAACTTCTATGGCAGAGTCCTCCAGCTGCATATCTGCTATGACACTAGCAGGATATGCACAGCGAGCCTTCGGACGCCAAGTCTTACGAGACTTGTTTGGCTTCGTTGATTTTGAGGGAGTAGAGTCGTCCCTCGAGAGCATCTCTTCGAACGCCTGCTGATCGAACTTTACGATCAGCATCTTCTGAGTACTCCCTACTTTGTCGGTATTAAATTGTGCCACCACCTTTTCATTAGAGGAAAAGATAGTCCCCAGAAGTGTCGCCATTTTTGTGGACACACAAAAAAAGAAGAAGAAAATGCTATTTTCTTTTATTGGCGTATGGTACCACAAATCGAGTACGCCTGAGAGATCTTGCACTGAAGATCCCCGAGTACAAAAAAGAATTATGAGGAATGGGACGATGGAGATCGAGGGGCAGTTGCTCCTTTACTCCGTTGACACTCTGATTACAGAAGTGGGAGAAAACCTAAGAAAATTGCTAACTATCGGCTCACTGGCAAGAAGTACAGCAATTTGGCTCTTGAAAATGCTCTCCATCTTATTTGAAGAGGAGTGAGGCCCCCCTTTATAGTCGTTTTCGAGCTAGAATGATGTTATGTGCCCAC
Source organism: Iris pallida (assembly GCA_029216955.1). Lineage (NCBI taxonomy): Eukaryota > Viridiplantae > Streptophyta > Magnoliopsida > Asparagales > Iridaceae > Iris > Iris pallida. Next base: position 32,866 of record JANAVB010019330.1, read on the forward strand.
ATGATGAGACACGTTGGTTCTTATGTGGACGCACAGTCCTGCTTTGGATGCATAGGATGTAGGCGCATACATGCTGCGAGATCGTGGGTTGGTCGTGCTGTTGACGTGGCCGCATGCTTCGGTGCACGACTACTTGTGGAGACTGACGTGGCCATGCACTTCGGTGCACGTTTTGATCATGGCTTTGACTGAGTCAGGCTTGGGCGCATAGCCATGTCTCAGGCTTGGGCGCATAGCCATGTCTCAGGCTATGCGCCCTCCTTTCGGGGGATCTAGTCTTGGGCGCATGAAGCTTCACTGACTGGGCACATGGAGCTACACTTGACTGGGCGTATGGAGCTTCATTAAGTGGGCGTATGGAGTTAAACTGTTTGGGCGCATGGAGCTACACTTGACTTGGGCGCATGGAGCTATATTTGCTAAAAAAAATTCATGCTTCTACAATGTTATTGTGTTGTTGTTGGGTTTTGTCGTGCACCACGAGCTTCCTTGTGGTACTTGCTATTTGGGGCCTGACCCCACTGGTTTTGTTTGGCCAGATTTACCGCTGGAGCCCGAGGATTCTTCCTACCTTTATCTGGATGACCCGCCGCCGGCTTAGATCTGCGGTTGTTCCCCCTCGCGAGTGGGTTCCCTCTTCTTACCACTTGCGGTTCATTTCATTTTGGTGGTGTTAGCTAGGGCATGGTTAGCCCTATTATTTTGAGACTTTCTCAGACTTCGGTCAACATGATGTATTGTATTAGATCTAGACTGATATAGTGATCATGTATATTGGTACTTTGCTGGTATAGCATTTTGTATTCACTAGCTTCATGATCATGTATGATACAGTATTTTGAGATGCCTCTTTACTTTCATATTTGATATACTCTTGATACTTGTTGTTGGATTGAGATAGGATTTGTTCGACCATAGGAGTCGTCAGTGGCATGCTAAAGTCTTTCCACTAATCTTCTAGACAGCTGTGATCGTATATTGGAGTACTGGCGTACTCTAATACACGTAGCTGGCTTTGTTCCGCCCCTACTTTCCAGTATTCTGGTTCTGGGGCGTAACAGGATCTTTTGGTGGCCCATGCAGGTCTATATTCAGACTTGTGGGGGATTCATCTTGTTAGAATCTCAATCCTATATTGTCTTCTTTTGATCTCCTCTTATCGATCGCATCATCTCGTTTTCCTTGAACTGTGAACATGCATGATATGTCTTTGCTCTATTCCTGTCCCTTTTGATATCACGTGTCCTTATCATTCAGGGACACCTAACCTTCTTATCTATTTCTTTCAAGGATTTTATTGCTCCATCTTCTTCCTTGGTTCGGGCAGTATGTCGGCATCAAATCCCGCCTCCACAGAGTCAGGTACCAGTACCATCTCAGCATCTGGTGGTAACTCAGTTCACTTCACTCCAGTCAGTTCAGCTAATAAAGTCAGCCCGATCCCATGTTCAGCACCTCCTACCGACGCGATCTCAGCAGATTTAATGTCAGCATCCGGTGCAGTTTGTCCAGGTCCAGTAAGTTAGATAAAATTAGCAGCAGGTAAGAGCAGCAGTCCCGATGCATAGAAAGAGAGAGTTTGTTATCATTGAGCAGATGTTAGCTGAGGGCAGTCAGAATGTTAGTAAGCATATGAGGTATTCCCAGTCGTTCTTATTCTTGGGTTCCGTTGACGGCCTTGTATTCCATTCATACCCGGAATGCGATGGTCGACTTGACATATTCGACGAGTGAACGCGAGTTTCTCGTACCACTCTTCTGCCTACGTATCTCGTGATACACGATATCTATCATGTATCCTGACTACGTAAGGGCTTCCTGGATTAGAGTCATGTCTTCGACTGAGTCGTTGGTACCGACTTACTTTGAAACTTGACCCTTGTCCACTTTGTGAGTCAGCATAGGCAAGCGAGGACGAATCCCTACTCAATTGACTCAGGGGTATATTATTCCATATGCCTCCTTTTCTTGTATTATATATGTATGTATTTATTATTTTCGCATTTATTTAAATTTTGTATCTCAAATATCACTTGTACACGGGATGTTTTCTTTCGACGTGTTATGATTTTACATTATTTTAGCATGTGTATTTTTATTCGACTGGCTTTAGGAAATTCCGATGATGAAATTTTTCTAAGTTGTGGAGAGTTGTGAGACTCGTCTCACAGTATCGGTATTTATATACGGATACGTATTTTGTATTGTATTTCATATTTTCTCGATTTTCGGAACACTTTAAATTTTTCCAAATTATAGATTTTCTCCCTGGCCGGCATACAGACGGTGTACCGGAGTAAACCGACGGCATACCGCCTGGACGGATTTTTTACATTTTAGATATTTTTGATTTCAGACATTTTCGTGAATAGTGTTTCCGATATTTTCATGAATAGTGTTTTGGATATTTTGATGAATAGTGTTTAGATATTTTCGTGAATAGTGTAGATGCATTCTATTATCCAATGGACAATTGGTTTTCTTTCAATGGTTAGGATGATTGATCTAGAATGTGACATGGATCACGATCCAACGGTCACGATTAATTCCCTCTTATATATATATATATATATCCATTAAGTTTCTCTCGTCTCTCTTTTCTTTCTTTATCCATTTCCTCTTTCCTCTTCGTCAAGCCTAGGAAAGCTTGGCCTTGAGGCCTATAGTGCGGTTTCGTGCCCCTCTTGGTGGTGGAGTAGAAGATTAGGCTTGGAACTTAACCTAGGCAAGTACATCTTGCTCAAAAGTGACATGACCATACTTTATTTTTGTTTTCTATAGAAACTAAAGTTTTATTGGTCTAGAATATGATTCTTTAAATTGTTAACATGTTTAGTATATAGCACTTTTGGTTTTGATCGACAGTATTGCGTAGATCTGAGTTTCTAGATATGATTTTCGAGTGTTTTGAGGTACTGATCTATCAAATGTTTTAATTTGTGAAAACCAATACTTCTATGATGTAGGAAATTCAATTCTATGCAATTTTGTCTTTTAAAAATATGAATTTCGATTTAAAATAAAGTTTTTATAGCCGAAACAAGTTTTGGCAAAAATCTGAATTTTGTTGTTGTTTGGAAAATCGGTATACCGACGGTATGCTGTAGTATAACGACGGTATGCCGATTTTTTGTACCATAAACTTTCTATCTTTAGGCCGGAATACCGCCGGTATGCCGTTTTTGCCCCTTTTGTCCATTTTTGCCCTTTTTGTTGTTGTTTTTGATATTTTCTCAAATGTAATGGACCCTTAACATGATTAGATGACCTTGGATAGTAAATGATTGTACATCCTATATACATGACACATGCTTATGTTCATGTATTGTTCTATGTCCAGATTATAGATAGTGGCCTGCCATGGTGCACTCCATATTACTGTATATGCCTAGCTCGATTTAGTGGCTCGTAGTAGCACACTCATGTACTGATTTTCTCGATTGAATTCTAGATTGAGATTTGATTTCTGATTGACTTTCTTTATTGACACCGTGGATTTAACTTGTTATATGTCTAATCTATTTGCATCTTGGCAATGGACAATCGAGTTTGAGTATTGTCTATTGTATCGTGCGTAATGTGTATTGAGAACATTTGCCAGAGATATCTCGCAAATGACTTGTACCCATGGCTTGTCATTATAGGACGATTCTTGAGTGTCCACGACTTGAGAATTAAAAATAAATGTTATAGCTAATTGACTAGTAAACTCATATAGATCATTGGGAGGGGAGGACACTTCATGCTACCGCGTACTCGGATCTTTATGGGCCCCCACAGTGGCAGGGATAACCCTGATTGGCGTGGGCCCCTGTCCACTATTGATTGAGTAGATGTTTATCGACTATTGATATGTTATTGAGTAGATGTTGTTTATCTACTATTGATATATTTCATTTTTGGAGTAGATGTTTATCTACTATTGATTGAGATTGTTTGGTTGATTGTATTTCTTTTCTTCTACCGTCGTCGCTCCCTTGGCCATTCGAGTTACTGCAGCGTAGGTGGTAGTGAAGTTTCTCAACTTGCATACTAGTAATTAGGATTGTGATAACCCTAGCTAGTTAATGATATCAAGCCGTAGTCAATGATTGGCCGTGCACTTTTGATTGTGTGTTACCTTATATGCTCTTGTGTCGGTGAGTGGCCAGAGGCTAAGTTCTGCTAGAAAAAAGATCTGCAACCCGGTCCTTGTTTGGTTTAAGGATTGTAGCTCCAATTTCTAGTAGTTCCTAAATTCCTTGTTGCTCATCGGATATTATGTTCCATAGCTATATTGTTCAGTATTTCCATTCAGTCATTTATATTCTTAAGATACGTGCATTGGTACCGCACTAGTCTCGACTCACATTTATTTACTTCTGTCATTATGTTATTGTGTTGTTGTTGAGTTTTGTCGTGCACCTCGAGCTTCTGGTGGTACTTACTATTTGGGGCCTGACCCCACTAGTTTTGTTTGGCCAGATTTAACGCTGGAGCCCGAGGATTCTCCCTACCTTTCTCTGGATGACCCGCCGGCGGCTTAGATCTGCGGTTGTTCCTCCTCGCGAGTGGGTTCCCTCTTCTTACCACTTGTGGTTCATTTTATTTTGGTGGTATTAGCTAGGACATGTGTTAGCCCTAGACTTTCTCAGACTTCAGTCAACATGATGTATTATATTAGATCTAGACTGATATAGTGATTGTATATTGGTACTTTGCTAGTATAACATTTTGTATTCACTAGCTTTATGATCATGTATGATATAATATTTTGGGACTGTCACGACCCGCACCCGCTTTTTCGGATACGAGACGTGTCCAAGCCAGCCTACGCCGCAGAGTCGACGGTAGAACGCTGTCAAGCCCACAAGAAATAAATGCACAAAATATCACATTTGCTGCTCATTCACATTTCTAAATTTATTACAACATTTACACCATTTAAAATTAAAGGAAATACAAGATTTTACAATTAATAAGAATGGTATAACTGTTTTCTATTTCTAGGTTGACCTCAGCATACCCAAGCCTTCCTAATGCTAAGAGTGATCGCAGCTAAACCTGAAAAATGTTGGTTTCCAGTCAGGAATGGAACAAGTACACAAACCGACGGCAATGCAAACCACAATAGAATTAACAAGACATGAAAATGACATATGAGAGATAAAAACTGGAAGATAACTGATGACATAGATAGAGAAGTAAAGGAAAAATAAAAGATATCTACCTATGTGGTGTAAAATATCTGTTTCGACATGTGAACGGCTAGGGGGTAAATCCGGCTCACTACACGTGTCGTGTGCAGCTGCTATCATGCAAGAATAGACATATTGGGATTTTGGGGTAGTCCACATGTATACTAAGATATTTCCTCTCCCGACTACTCCGTGTGACGAGCGTGTCAACATGCAGCAAGATATATGTATAGACATAAAATGAGAAAACTACTATGAATCGGAAAACAATCAGAAAGTGCACTTGCCTGAGGTCCTTAGTTGGAGAAACCAATAATACTATACCACTTAATGAGCCACAATCAGTCAACACATGCAGGAGTCTCCAGATGCTGAAATAAACATTACCAATATTCTCAGAATAGTCAAATTAGCTAGGATTGTCTGTCTTTAAGTCCAATTCTGGATACAGTGGCAAAACGGTAATTTCGGGCAAAAATATTGTCCGCCGTTGGATCCGCTTTGTACCGAAAAGCATACCAGAGTCAATAGTCTCTAAAGTCGTCAAACTATATGTCTACGGATCCACTTTTCCGATATGAACCCAACCGTAGGTCCAAAGTTGGATTCCGGCGGGCCGTGCATAAAATCGCCCGTTGAGTGGGGCCCGCAAAACGACGTTTGATTCAACTGTCTCAGAATTGGACCAAACTTGGCATACATGACCAAAAAAATGATACGGTCCTGCTGGCGCAAGTTTCGTCTCGATCTGACGAGCGTGCACAAATAATTAGGAAATTTGCACAGAGGCCGATACGGTAAATTTCGACGGATACGCATCAAATTCGTCACGCACAACGACCAATTTGAATTCCATCAAAGCCCACACGACCACGAAATCGATACGCAACTTTTGATGCTTTTGGTTCGCGACCACGCCGTCCGGATTGGCGGGACGCACGTCGTATCGAGCGATTTCATTGATTTTTGAAAACTGTTTTATCAGGTTTTTCTCGATTTTTAAGTCGATTTATCTTAGCATCTACTGATCATAAAATAATATAAAATTAGGATTTTAATGCCGGTTAGGTTTTCTAGAAGTTTATTCAGATGGTTTTCGAATTCGTTCTATGGATTCGCGAGAAATCGCCTTCCAAGTTGAGTGTCTGGACTGTGCTAATGTCTTGTTTTTGCACAGTTTTCGTCTCGACTTCGTGTCGATATTGCGGACGGGTTTTCCTACGATTATCGAAGTTGTTTACTGGGATCTAAAGAGGGATATAATGGGTTCACATAGGATCGTCTAGATCAGAAATTGATTAAAAGATGAACGAGTAACATACCCGTGAAGTTGGGCTCAGTCGTACTGTTGCTGCTGTATACTCCCGCGCGCGCACGGTGTGCCGGCCGGCGGTGGCCCGCGGCGGTGGCGCACGGCCGCAGGGTGGTTCGCCCAGGGAAGGGGTGGCGTGCAGGTTGGAGGTTTAGGGTTTGCCTTCTGCTATTCACGAACTCGCGCTATGTTTTATACTTATTGGCACACATGCTTTCATAGGGTCGGCTGTGGGTCCTCTGATGTGGGGAGTCTCGGTTGGGCCGAACTGGCTGGGTCTTGGGGTCTGGTTGGGTCTGCTGGCTTTGGCCGAGAGTTGGTTAATTTCTCTCCTCGTTGAATGTGAATTTTTGGCAACTCTTGTGGGCTGCTGAGTTCGTGATGGGTACTCTCGGGCTAGGATGGGTGCTCGGGCTAGCCTGCTCCCTATCTATTATATTAACACTGCTGGGTCCAATGAGTAATCTGAGACTTGGCAAAACCAAGCAGAACTTATGGTATTTATGGTAATTAACTTTGAGATGTAAAGTTATTTCTATATCAACGCATAAGTCGCACGTCAATATATATATGCAATTAACTTTTCTACAAAAAAGAGAACAAGATAAAAGAAATTCATTTTCCTGATAAACATGATACAAATAAAAATTCATACACTAGTGTGTATAGTCTCGGCTGGGTTCAAAACTAAGCTTAGACTAGGTAAAACCAAGCGGGACAACTTTCCTAGACTCATGAGAATCAATGCATCTAATATGAGCACCAAAAGCTATGGAAGACTGCAATACACTTCCCCAAATCTACAAATAAAATATTTACAGTACACGCAACCACAACTCTGACAAAACAAAATGTAAAATAAAGGTATTATTGCCTAATTTGCAGTAAAATAATTTGCAGTAGAATAACATGATCAATGGGATTATATGAATTAAAGGAAACAAAAATCCTCAAAGAATTCCATCTTATATCTAAAACTATATTTTAGAAGCTAAGAACAAATACAAAAGAAACTATTGCTCGTACTAACAATTGGAAACCATCAAAACAACCCATCCATACTTTCCATGGATAACTCCATAATTGAACATATAAATATAGACCAAAATGTACAACATCACAAACCCATCAGTTAATTTTGCATAAAAACTCTAAATTTACTAAAAGAAATAATACTAATAAATAATAATAATAATAATAATAATAATAATAATAATAATAATAAGAGTAACAAAATTCAATAAAAATAATAAAGGCGTATATACCAATATGTACAGTCTAAAAATCACCCTTTAAATAAAATGAATTAATAATAAAAGTATTCTATAATTTTCGTGAAAGGGAGCTACAAATCTATCCACCTTAAAATAATTTTGTCCTCGAAATTCTAATTCGTAACTATTCTTAAATTCAAAAAGAAAGTCTATATGAACCTTAATCTCCTTAAATTTTAATTCCTCGAAAAAGTTTGTATTCTTCTCCTAGCCATTTAGCCTCCAGGACTTCTACCCATATTTGGTCACACTACTCTCAAACTAAAGTCATTAAAATCTTCTAACTGGTTGCTAACAATCCTATCACAAATATCTAGGCATATGGTATCTATAATCCTCTCGAATTTATCAAGCAACCTAAAGTTTAACAAGCAATAATTACACATGTAGCTAAGAAATATTGGCAAATTCTAACAAGACTGACTATTCGTCTTCTGAAATAGGCAGGCAGGAGATAAGGGAGAATAATCAAGAGCAACTATGAAGTATCAAGAGCGGTAAAGGTATCCAACGACACAGCTAAAAATGTCTACGAACCATTGACCTATTTGCTAGACTAGGCTACTCTAATCCAGTCAATTGTTAAATCGAAAAAACCCTTCGTTTCTTGGAGGGTCACTCAATCTATGGAATTCGAAAAATCTGTTCTCGAAATTCTAAACAAGTTTCCAAAATAGAACAAAATTGAGGAATCCAGGTTTTGATCTTTTTCGTGGTTATTTAAACACACGAGCAAGGGATATAAATGCAATACAAGATCGTATCGCGACGTCCAGATAAATGGAGTAAGGTTTACGAATGACACCACTTCCTAAGAGGTGGAGACTAGGTATAGGGTCCGATTTCAAATAGTTCAGTTTATAGTTCAAATATGGTGGTATGCATGGATGGGTTCTACTAGTCTTAATGGGTCTCTATTTGGACATCAGTCGTTGGTTGGATGAACTTTGGTTTGCAATTATATTGACGGGGGCAAGATCCAAATGACAAAACTATTTCTACTAGGTTAGGGTGGCCTGGAATAGGAGTCTACCCAAGGGGTTGAGCTAGTTGTCCGTCAGGTTGGTTAGCTAGGTTCATAAAGCCCAAAAATGTGCCTTCAGTGGCTTTTGTGTTTACGTAGAACGTGAGCCTCAATTGAGTGGCGCACTAGTGGCATGTACATAGTGGGTTTCGAGTAGATCACAACCATGTATTGGGTTGAAGGGATTGAGTCGAAGCTGAGGCTCTAATGGAAGTCGGAAATGTACCGACATTATGGTAAGGGTTATAACTAGTCCTTCTAACCTAAAAGCGTACCCCAAAAATAGAGTACAAGGGAACGGGTTTGAGTGGGACATGATATACTTAGATGAGGGTGGACTCGTCTAGATCTTGCATATAAAAGTTGTTGGAAGGTAATAGCGGTCTCATGCTCTGAATATTAATGACACGGCCGAGAACACAAAATGATCTAATGGAAAGTGATTGTCACGCCCCAGAACCAGAATACTGGAGAGCGGGGGAATGACTCAGCCAGCTACGTATTACGGGTAGAAGAATACCGTATAATACGATCAATGCTGTCTAACCAGACGAGGGGGTGCATACTACATGAAAGTCTTACTATGGTCACTTCACATCTATTGTCTCAATCATTCAAACAAGAAGCAAGAATATAGAGAACATGTAAGATAAAGCAGTAAGGCGTCCCAAACGCTTAGTCAAAATGTTCTTGAGATCTGGCTTTACAAAACATAGCCAGATGGTATAGTAACATATACACAATTGTTATCAGCTACAGTCTGACTTAATTACAATTATGTAAAAGTAAGTACAAGACAATCCGACTAACATGTCGGTGCCAAACGGCTAAGTATAAAGTAAATAACAAAACGAGCGGTGAAGTAAGGAACCCACTCGAGTCCACCTGCGATCATTCCCTAGTATTGACCATCTTGGAGGTGGAAGTAAGCTGAGTCCTCGGGAACCGGCTCTAAATCTGGCCATAAAAAAACCAGAGAGGTTAGGCCTCTAATAGCAAGTACCACAAGGAAGCACGATATGAAGGATTAAACCAGTAAGTAAGAGAATATAATAATAGATCTCTGTTTTCCACTAGGATTCACATAACATCACGACACTTCGAACCAACCTCCCAACCAAACAAGGACAAAAGTTGGCCTGTCATGTCCTGACATTCTGATCATCTCAGTTAGGCAACAGAGTAGGTACAGTACACAAACAAATCATCTTGAACGGCCAATCAACTAGGCTTGCTATTGTGAGTCCCAAGTTATCCTAGACTTATGCAAATAGGGATTCCTCAGTTCTTACTATGTGCGAGCAAGGCTAGTCTATCCAGTCAATCAATTGCGCCAATCATGAATTAGATGAGTCCCAGCAGGACGCCCGTCATCAATATAAAATATACAATAATAATATAAGCAGATACCGCTCCCTGCCCGTGTGGCAGGTTTACAGTATCTGTGGGAACCAGCCGGCCTGTCGAGCACTACTAGTCCCAAGAGGGCTGCATGTAAGAACTCGGGGATCCATTCTCTCCATGCAATCATTATTTTATTTAACTTAATAGTCTCTACGTTGAGTGAAATCATATGTCGTGGATCATGGTCATTCAAATGGATACTTTCGTACGGGGTACGATATGCGCAACTCTATAACGATACCTGTGCGGCTAGGTTGTAGGTCTTATATAGTGTAATGCAACAATCAAATCAATCCACGGAGTAGTAATCATGCCTTGACCATAAAGTACATATGTTGCTTGTAGAAAAAATAAATAAATTGAAGCCTGCACATGCCTGTATGTCAATATTCGGGATGGCTAATCGATTACAATAGTTTATTACATGAACGTGTCTCATTCATTTAATTCAATAAGACGACTAGCCAGTCTCTTAGTTCCAACTAGGAACACATGATCAATTTTAGTCAAGATAACCATTTTTATCAATGGTGACAAGGCATGAAAGTCAATTAGTATTAAATGGGGTCGAGTCTATAACTCCTCAGGGTTAAGTTCCAGTCTCACTGGATATCCGTTAAACCAATCAAGACACAGGGCACGTTCTACACAACCATATATATTAAAATATTAACATGCTAAGATTATCGCGTTCATGCAAAAAGCATAAGGATATAATAGGATAACTATCATGCCACCATTAAATGAATAAATTATAGAACAAATAGAAATACCCAGGTCAGGAAGTCACGCCAACAAGTCTATGCTAAGCCAACAAGTCATGCCAACAAGTCTAATATGAAGGAGTGAGCGTATAAAATAGCGTGAGCGTGAAAAGTGGTTCACGTTGGCATGCACAACGTGAGCGTGAAGGGAAATTCACACACGTACAGCGTGAGCGTTCAAAAGTAATTCACGCACGCACAGCGTGAGCGTGAAAAAGTGATAAGAAATTCACGCACGCACGCAAAGACGTGAGCGTGAATAAAAATTCACGCTAACACGTAAGGACGTGTGCGTGACTAAAAATTCACGCTGGCACGCAAGAAAGTGAGCGTGACTAAAAATTCACGCTAACACGTAAGGACGTGTGTGTGACTAAAAATTCACGCTGGCACGTAAGAACGTGAGCGTGACTAAAAATTCACGCTAACACGTAAGGACGTGTGCGTGACTAAAAATTCACGCTGGCACGTAAGAACGTGAGCGTGACTAAAATTCACGCTAACACGTAAAGACGTTTGCGTGACTAAAAATTCACGAACGCACGTAAGACATGAGCGTGACTAAATCTCCCGAACTCCATTCTTATGGAACCTTCGTTCCAAACCAGAAATGAAGTTCCCATGGTTCAGAATGATGAAGAATGAGAAGCTCTGCCATATGAAACTATCTATTTCGAAAGCACGCCAGGATGGGAGATCAAAACCCATGGTCAACCGAAAATACAGCAACTTAGATCTGTAAAAAATGAGCCAAAGAAATCAAAAATGCTAAGTAGTAAACTCTTAGAATCACAAGAGGAAGACAAATGAACCATAAAATGGGTGAAGGAGAAGCAAGATGTACTTGCCTTCTCCTGGTAGGTGGAAGAGAGTGATGAGAGAAGAAGAAGTAATTGGTGAAGGAGAGTTATGAGGAGAGAGAAGGGGATGGGGCTTTAAATAGAAAGGGTGGTGGTAGGTGGGGTTTGTGGGGGTTCGGTTCATGTGAACCGCCATGAACCTAAAAATAACCAACCATGGCCGAACCGAACCACAATAAGACTAAAGCAGAGAATAAAAGCAGGAAGAAAAATGCAGATAATAAAATACAGGAATAAATTACAAAAAATAAAATGCAGATAATAATTAAATAAAATTAAAGGAATTTAAATACCGGATAATACATGATAAATACTAAATAAATGTATATGAGTTGCACATGTATAGAAATACGCATTTTGGGAACGGGGAGGGAGTGACACTCTACCCACCTTAGAAAAATTCCGTCCTCGGAATTTCAAATCCAAGCAGGTAGAAATATCGGAGCTAAACTATTACAAGCAATTCTAGTGAGCAGCAATCATTTTTACCATATCAAAAGAAGAGTACTATATATGTAAATTCATCAATCCATGATATCAAGTAGCTCTACCCATAAGGTGATAAGCATGAAGAATCAGGACAATCAAGGTATACAGAAAGAGATACCTTATGAGTCAAACAGGTGTGGATACCGTGATCGATATCATCCTCACGTTCCCACGTTGACTCTCCCAAGGAGTGATGACCCCAAGCAACACGAAAAAGACTAATGTTCGGTTCTTAAGTATCTTCTCTCTTCGGTCCAAAATGGACACAGGCTGTTCCTCGTAAGACAGTTTGGTACCAACAACCAGCTCAGAATGATCGAGGATATGGCTTGGGTCCGATACATACCTACGTAATTGAGATACATGAACACGTCAGCACCTCTCGTAACGAAGGTGGGAGGGATAACGATAAGCAACATCGCCTATCCGATCAAGGATAACAAATTGGCCCACGTACCGCGGACTCATTTTCCGCGAACGCCAATCTAATGACCCCACGAGTAGGTGAGATCCGCAAGAATACTGTGGTCCCCAACAGACAACTTTAAACGGCCTACGATGCTGTCCGCCCAATGACGATGCCGGTCCGCACAACGCGAAGTCGCTCTCTAATTCCCTTAACCACTTCAACCGTCTGAACAATCATTTCTGGGCCTAACATCTTTCTCTCTCCGATATCATCCCATGCAAGCGGCGACCTGCACTTCTTACCATATAGTGCTTCGAATGGCGCCATCTGGATACTGGCTTGATAACTATTGTTGGATGAGAACTCGACTAAGTGCAGGTGACTCTCCCAAGACCCTCCAAAATCTAGAGTCAAGCTCGCAACATGTTCTAAAGTCGGAATCGTTCTTCTGATTGCCCATCCGTCTGCGGATGGTAAGCCGTGCTAAATCTTAACTTGGTACCCAGACTATGATGTAAGCTCTTCCAGAAATGTGATGTAAAACGGATATCTCGATCCGACACAATACTGACAGGGACTCCATGTGCCTGACTATCTGTTGTATATACAACTCTGTCACTTTTCTGTAGATTGCTCTACTCTGAAAGGAGAAGTGTGCTACCTTTGTAAGTCGGTCCACTATTACCCAAATAGCGTCCTTACCACTTGGTGATCTCGGTAAACCTGTCACAAAGTCTATGTAATATTGCTCCCATTTCATTCCGGATAGGAAGCGTTGCAATAACCCAGCTGGTCTCTGCTGTTCTGTCTTCACTTGCTGACATACCAAGCAACGGGAACAAATCTAGCTATCTTCCTCTTCATTCCGTTCCCCCAGAAATGTTGCTTGATATCTTGGTACATCTTGGTCCCTCTAGGATGAATAGAATACTGAGAACTGTGAGCTTCTGCCAAACCTCATGTCTGATATCTCCACTAGGCACACATAGACGTGATCCAAACCTAAGTATACCATCTTCATGAATTCTCATCTCCTTCTGAGTCCTGACTCACATTCTGCCCTAAGCTTCTGAACCTTGGGTCTTGTGCCTGAGCTGCCTTGATCCTGTCTACCAAGTCGGATTGAACTTGTAGACTTGTTAGAACTCCTACATCACTAGGAAGTATAACTTCGATGCCCATCTCCTGAAGGTC